>WOAB01000720.1:0-25261 GCA_027886185.1 Rheum nobile | reverse complement strand
CCTGCAACACAACTGTACCCCACAACGAGGTTAGTCCTTGAACGGACTAAGCAAGTCATAAGTGAATCGAGAACATGCAATAACATAAATAGAAGAAACACTATATGCGAATACCATAAGTCATACAACCGAAGATACCTTGATCTCTATCTTGAATATCAGATGCCTAAATACCTCTACGTTATAAGTCCAAATCAACCTCAATCTCATATAAGTTTCCTTATTACCTCAAGTCACTCATTAGTAATCCACTAAATACCCAAATTACGCTACTATTCACAACCTCGTAATATCATATATAATAACTTATACGATAACTTCTCATCATATCACAACTATATCGCATTCTTCAAGTATCAATATGATTCAATCGAAACTATATTTTAATTATTTAGTGGATCCAAATGCTTAACTATGTCTTAACAACATTAAGATCCATTACCTGACTATACCTCAAGCAATAATGGATCCACATATCCAATAAATCCTTAAGCATCACTCGTTACTCAACAGTTACATCTATACCTCGATCGACAGAATACCTAATTACTCCAACATAGTAAAACTCGATATAATCATTCTCTATTTCATATATATCTCTACCTCAATATACTCATCATTACTCCACCAAGTACTCAAAAATACCTCTACAAATATTTACTCATTTTTCCTAAATAACTTTATAGTTATTCACTCAACTATACCTCAAATGCTTAATGGATCCACATATCCAAATAAATTATAATCTCTAAGTATCGCTTATAATTTTTTTTCATTCATTATATATATCATACTTCATAGCTTTCATTTAATTATACATCTTATAGAGTATAACCAGTACTCAATACTAAGTACCCAAGCTAAGCATGGCTAACTTAAAATCTCAATATACTTATTAATGGTATCATCACTATAATCCGAATAATCACATATATATTTGGCTATCTCCCAAATGACCTGGTGGATCCAAATTACCTAACTATACCTTAAATATCAAGGGATCCATATTCCAAACTAAATCATATAGAATGTTTATCGCTTTATTCCTTTGATAATATCCTATGAACTCATATACTTGTCATAACCTTCAACCACCATCGCCATCAATATACTTAGCCATATACTCTATATCGTAATATTTAACTATCCCAATATCCACCAGTATCATCACCATCATCATAAATCTAATTGAATTATAAATCACCAGGATCATAAATCATTGTTATTTAAAAAATCATACCCGGTATATTTTTCGAAATAAAAACCATAAACTCAATCAATAACACCTTTACGTAAAACACACACGGTAATCGTCGAAAACATGCCCAAGAACTTTGGGGTACGGAAATACCCCAAATAAGTTGATAATGGCATAAGGTAAATTAATTAAGGTTTTGCTTAAATTGGGAGAAATGGAAAATTTTGGGGATTTAATCCCTAACACACTCGGTTTGTCTCTCTCCGCTCTCCCGTGTGATTTCTTCAGCGTGAGCAGCCAGCTTACTTCCTCTCCGTCAAAATTCGACCTCCTGTGCTACAGCCACTCTCTCCCTCCAGCGAGCCGCTTGGACCGCGCGGCTGCTCTTCTTCCCTCCTCCCCTGCTGTGCGAGCTGCGGTCGTTGTTCTGCAGTGCGAGTTGTGTTGTTGCTTCTTCTGCAGTCCGTCGTGCTGCTGCATTCCTGGTGGCGAGAGGAAGCGTTTCCGGGGCTGAGTAGTGGTTCGCTGACGAGGTAAGAGTGGGTGTGAGGTCTGTATAATTTTCGGACTTCAATCCTTGTTGATTTTGTGTGTGTGACCGAATTTATGTGTGTGAACTGCGTGGACTGGTGCAGCAGATTCGTGGTGGAGCTGTTGTCCCACCGTGTTCGGTGGCTACCGTTTGGTTGTCGACAAGTTAAGCTTATGAGTTAATTTCGAATTGATGTTGTGTTGTTCGAATTGATGTTGTGTTGTTCAAATTGATGTTGTGTGTTGTTCGAATTGATGTTGAATTGTTCTTCGTGGGCAGTTGAAGAGGAAAGTGTGTGATCGTATTGCTGAATTTGGGTTTGGATTGATTATTGTGTGGGGTTTGCTTGATTGGAATTTTGAAGGTATGATTAGGGTTTGAATTTGTGGGTTTTTCTAGTTGTGGTTTGGTATGAATTAACGCCAGGGTTTTGCTCGGATTGTTGTCTCAGGTTCGTTCGAGTGGTTTGGAGACCTCTGGGGTCGTTGTGGTTCGACTTGAGACAAGAGGATCCTTGCTAACTTTATATTTTTTATAAATTGATTTATGCCTAGTTGATTTCATAATTAATTTTACCGTTGCTTGAGCTATTTTAATTGGTTTGATTGACTATATAATTGCTTGGTTGAGATATGTGATAATGTGTGATGATGTGTGATAATGTGTGATTATGTGATTTTGACTGTCGTTTGTGTTATTTGATTGAGTGTCGGTGTGGTGGTTGGATTGTCGTTGATTGGGGGTCGAAGGGTCAGGTGATGATAGTCTCACCAAACCTCGTAGGGTATCGCCTACGTTGTTAAGGGCCAAAATGCTGAATCAGAGTCGAAAGGGTCAGGTGATGATAGCCTCACCAAACCTCGTAGGGTGTAGCCTATGTAGGAGTTGGATGGTAGGAGACCGTCCCTATCCGGATAGTTGGTTTTAGGTGATGAGAGTCTCATCGGTGGTGGGTTGGAATGGATTGGAGCTATGTTGGAGTTATTTGCGTTTGAGAGTTGAGTTATCTTTTGGTTGAATTGGTCGGATATTGTGATGACATATATATCTTATTTGGTTGAATTGGTTGAATATTGTAATGATTGTATTATGTTTGAAACCTGTTTTGGCTTGGCTAATCTTGCCAGAGTCTTCTAAGAAGACTGACCAACTTCGGTTTACGTGCTGCGGTTGGCTGGGGTATCGGGTCCCCCAGTCAATCAGGCTTTGCAGGTTCAGCGCCAGCAAGGAGGATCCTGATCACCGTCGGTTTTGGAATCGAAGGCTCTACTCTTTTGGTTTTGGACTTTGAATTGGTTGTACTTGTTGTATTGGTTTTGGTTTGTAAATTGTTGTATTTTCTGTATGTTAAGTTTGATTGTGGTTTCAAACTCTGGGCAGGATTCCGATATGCTGCTTTGATATATTTTATATATGGGTTATGTTTTGCATTTTCTTTTCTTTCACCCGCCTTATAATCCTTCAGGATTATGGCACTGTAGCACCACTGGCCCGGGGATGTTACAGGCACGAAGGTACCTTCTTATTCCTATGTGGCCCCATACAATGGGCAAACCCTTTACCTGCCGGAGGCCTACCCACTCGTTGGCCAAACGGGGGATCCTACCACAACCCAGGTAAAGGCACCTCCCACGACCCACTTACCCCGGGCACGCCAACCCAAGATAAGCCCTAATCGAGGGATGAAACTACCACACAGGCTTTAACAAAAACTAACACAAGATAAACTACTCAGGTGAGCTCGGAACATCCATGCTCACAAGAGCGGCCACATTCCATGTTCAACGCTTGCGCCACAGGCAAAAACAATCATTTAACAATATAATGCCACAGGCAAATACAACAACACATGCGCCACATGCGAATAGAACACATTAGTCACACACGTGAAATCAGCATTTAAAACTCATAGGTGCCACAGGCAAAACACATCACACGTGCCATACGGGCACAACTCAATAATCATTTACTTTTTAAAACACGATTTTAAAACAATATAAAAACCAATCCTGATGATATACAATTCGATATCCTGAGTAACCACGCATGCCCAACCCAACTTATACTTTATGATTGATCCTTATATTCCTTAGCCACACAGGCACATAACATTTATACCACTTATATGCATATTCATGTGCCACACCGACTCACATTAATTCACCATATAATACACTAACAATATTACATAACCACTATATCCAACATTATCACTTATTCTAATTTAAATCCCAATATCATCACCCCTATAACTACCACACATAATACTTATAACCATCATACTCATTAACAACTGATTTATAATCTCAATATAATCTTAAATTAATTCCTAAGTTGATATCGAAACTCCGACATAACATCTCCTCAACATATACAATCATTAGTCCGATAACCTCAACGTATATTATATCTCATAAACCTCATCATATATATATAATCCAAATAATACAATCATCATACACACATATATATATATATATTATCATATCAAACCTCAATATCATTATATCATTATTCCACATTATAATCTTGTTGTATCATAAACTAAATGTATTATTACGTCTATTCCCAATATATATATTATCATATCAACCCTAATCATACATCATCAATATAATTTCATTATCATATTTTACCACAATCTTCAAGATATATCCATATCACACCACAATATCTCATACCTCATCATAACCTAAGATGTAAATCAACACACAAGTATAAACTAATTATGGTATAACTGCATATACAGATATCAATATTTATGCAAAGTACATAATCATTCACATATGACTTGCCTGAAAGACGTCTCATGACAACATTCCTTATTGTCCCATCCATGCTATGGCCCGGTATTCCGATATTTCCAATTTTGTAGTGATTCCCTGAATCCGCATCACCTTACAGATTCAGTCATAACTTTCGCTTACAATCAATTCAAGGATGGATTCTTGAATTAAATGGAACCCCTTGAAGACTTTATCCATGAAAGACACAAAAAAGAGGAAGATGGTAGCCATGGAGGAGGTATGTAGCCATAGAAGCCATGAGGAGCTTGATTAGGCATGGTGGCCGTGAGGAAGCTAGGTGGCCATGGTGGTCATGAGAGGTGGCCATGGTGGTGATGGTGTAGAGCCGTGGCTGCTATGGGGAGGATAAATATCCGGTCAAGTAAACCCCCCACAAGAAAGAAAAGGTAGGCTTTATATAAAGCTCAAGAAAATTCTGGATTAATTAAGGAAAATATATTATTTATTTGATAAGCATGAAATTTCTAGAGAAATGAAGAATTGACATGGAGGGAATTAGGAGTATAGGGCCGGTCAAGGATGAGACAAAAAGGGTGAATATTTTTGTAGTTTTCTTGGGCTTAATTTTAATTAAAATAGATAGGCTTAACTAAGATGGCCCAAAACAAAACATCTATCCTAAAATTTGGGCTTATGAACGGCCCACTTAGGTAGAGTTTAACCAAATTCATTTAGGTAAAAATCATAGGAAACTTACCCGAAAACATAATCGATATCGATACGGTTTTTTTTCCCGTATCGTCCATTTTTACTGATAATAAGACTAATACCATAAAATTTATTTTAGACTTTATAGTCCTAAAATATATCATTTATAGATACCACAAAAATATTAAGGCCTATAATTCCAAAAATGTTTATAAAGTCTAATCCCCGAAAACTGTCTTTCACTACCTAGTTCCCAAAGAGATATTATATTTTTGTTCCTCAAAATATAAATCTTTATTTTCCCAATTCACAACATCATAATGAACCTAATATATCTTCTTACTTAAAGATCCATCAAAATATCAAGTTCTAAAGAACCCTGAAATCGTTTTCTAAAAACCTAAACATTACCCGAGATCATCATTATTTTATCCCAATTCTCAAAATCCATAAAATACATCAATTCCTTAATATTAAATTCCTAAATAACTCCAAAATATCTCGGGTATTACAAAATGATTCTCAATTATTTTTTTCTTAACTCTATTTGATAATTTGGTGATCCTAAAAAAACTATGTGAAGGAATGTATAAC
Organism: Rheum nobile; assembly: GCA_027886185.1. Classification (NCBI taxonomy): domain Eukaryota; kingdom Viridiplantae; phylum Streptophyta; class Magnoliopsida; order Caryophyllales; family Polygonaceae; genus Rheum; species Rheum nobile. The sequence goes on along the minus strand of WOAB01000720.1, from coordinate 19,482 downwards.
CTATATTTTTTTGGGTCCAAGATATACAAGTACAACCCATATTTTAATCATTGTTTGTAGAGATCTATTAACTTCATACCAAAAAATAGAGATTGATTACCTCATGTCCTTCAAAAATGTAATTAAATTTAGATATAAGTTATATTATAAAATTAGAGTTAATAGGAAAATTAGAAATACTGACATAAAAATATTACATTTGGTAATTATTACCGAAAAACCTTGAGTTATTTTTCCACCATACGAAAGAAGTCTGTTGAACAAACTCTTAAAGGTTGGGATTAATGTTAATAATTTAATAAATGTTGAGTGATCATTTTCTTAGAAGATTTAAGTGGTAATAATATAAGGTATGTTATTTAGTATATTCATGAAGACATGGCATTTTCGCAATTATTCATATTTAAATATTCCTATAACCTCCAACAATCCCTTTTAAAAATAGCAATGCTAATCTTATATAATTTATATAATGTTTTCGTTATATGGGTAGACATTTATTGAGGAATTTGTATGTACGTAGTGGAGTCAAGTCCCCTACAAAGTTAAACAATTCTAGATAGCTACTGCATAAATTTAATAAACATTATGTACAATGTGCATAATTATAATTTAATTTATTACATGGACAATTTCATCGTAAAAAATTCTCCTCAAAATTATCTTTTTGATATATTTTATAATATTTATAACAATTAATATTAAAAGATCTATATATATACACATATATATTTAAGCAAATGAATTTAGAGCCACCATATTCACTCTGGGCCCATAATTCTTAGGTGTCATTTTGTAGTTAATTCACCCTTTTTTATTGAAAAATCTATTTAATTTAAATCACAATAATCATAAATAACTTTAAATCTATAAATAAATCATATATATATAACTTTATTTTTATTTTTATTTTGTTGCAAGCTAGAATTGGGTCTTCATCCTAAATGGATGGCAAACCCAGATCATCCTTACGGATGATCCAAAAAAAAATCCAGCGCGGCCTCGCAAGCTGGTGAGGAGAAAGACTCATTCCGAAAAGTCCTGATAATAGCATCAAGTATGAGAGAATCTTGAATATAGGGCAACACTGCCCGAATCCAATGTAAGTTCAATTCATTGGAAGCTAGGCAATTAGCTGCGGCATTTGCTTCCCGATAATTATGGAATACTTGGAAAGAATGGAACTTGTTAAGGAGGTGTTGAATATCTTCAATAATCATTCGTATTTCCCAAGGGATTTTCCAAACTCTCTCGATGGCATTAATAACCGTTAGATTATCGCCTTCAAGGATAACATTCTTAATCTTGTAGTTAATTGCTACTTGGATTGCCTTTAATGCAGCAAAAGCCTCGGTTTTGAGAATGTTAATATGTCCAATATGTTCGTTTTCGATAAAAAGAATCTTACCATCCGAATCTCTACAAATGTAACCTATTGATGATTGTGAAGGTTTAACAGAACCATCAAAATTGTTCTTGCACCAGTCTTGTGGCGGTCGTTTCCAAGTTCGGTTACGAAGCAGTCGTCGATTTCTTTTTCTTGTTCCCTTCGTGTGATCTTGTTGTGTTGTAGCTGTTTTCCAATTATTAAATTGAAGATACGCTTGTTCATCTATCTGTTTCGGAGTTATTCGTTTATTTTGAAAAATCATATTATTTCTGGCCGTCCATATATTATTCCAAAGGAAGATAAGAGTTTTGACGTTTTGCTATTGAGTAGATTGGTTAACCAAATTTGTAAAATCTTGTATAAATTCAGCAGTTCCAGGCGTGGAGATGTTTTGTCCTGCAATGGTATTAAATGTTGTATCTCTTGGCTAGTATGTATGCACTCGAAGAATAGATGTTCTCGTGTTTCTGACATTGAGCCGCAAAGCGCACATTGATCTGCCATCCTATGATAATGTTTGTTCAAGTGTTCCGTTGTTGGAAGTGAATCGAAGACGTCTTTCGAAATAAAGTTTTGTAATCTAGGAGGAATATCTTGTTTCCAAATCCATTGAAATAAATTTGTACTTGAAGTGTGAGTTGTGGTGGAAGATAAATTTATTGCCGAAGAAGTTGTGAACGTGCCAGTAGCAGTTGTAGTCCAAACAATCCTATCTTCAGTTTGATGAATCAGGATATGAATGTTGAGGATGTGTGGTATAATATGAGGTGGTAGTTTTTGTTCTAATGCTACTGTGTCCCATGATCCATCTGGTGTTATGTATTGCTCTACTTTTTCTTGTTGAAGTTGCTGATTGTATGTGGGTAGTTGTGAAAGAAGGATGTTTTGGATCCATTTATCCGTCCAAAAATAAATTGACTTCCCATTACCCACTTCCCATGCGAGTGCATTCTGGAAGGTATTTCGGAGGTGTAACAGACGACCAAATTGCCAAGACTTTGGTTTTTTATTATCTAATGTTAAAATGTTATCCTATTGTAGGTATTTTTCTGTTATTATTCGTACCCAAATGTTATCTTTATCTGTGAGGAGCTTCCATAATAATTTCATTTGTAAAGCGTTGTTAAAATACACTGAGCTATACCGAGATTCTGAGATTATACAGTAATCTCGGAATCTGTATACTCCATTTTTAGACCAAAAATGGAGTATACAAGTGTTTCAATCTCGGAATCTGTATACTCCACTTTTTCTACGCTAGTTTTTGGTCTAAAAATTCCCAGCAATGAAAGAACACTTGTTTCTTCACCTTCAATCTCTACCCAGAATGGGGGAATCAATGGAAGTGATCTCCCCGGAATCCGTGAATTCAAGCTGAACTCTCTGTTTCTTATTCAGGTAAAAACAATTTGATAAATGCGGAGCGTGTGGGTTTATACTTTTTCTGTGAAAAATCTCTCTCAATTTGGAACTACTGGATTCTGTTTCGAAATTCTGAATTTCCCACTTTGGGTTTATGGGAAATTATGCTGGACTCTCAATTTGGAAAGGTGGTGCTGTAAATTTCCATTTCTCATCACATTTCCTCATATTAGTTCACAAATTGTTTTAATTTTTACTTTAAAAGTATCTCTTTCTAACTTCTATGAAAACGGTTCATGTGATCTGACTGCCTCATCTATCCTTGATGGGGGTAGGCAGTAAATAATACTCTGCTTCCTCCGTTTCTCAACATTATGAAGGATCAAAGAACTTATATTAGTTCCTTTTTCCTTTGTAATGGTTTTAAATCTTGGTTAAGATTAGCCATATTCTTGTCAAAATGTGTCTGCAGGTTGCATTTTCACCTCTTAAGAGAGCATCTCATTGGTAGATTGCACTTAGAGAGTTAGATTTTGTCTAATTGAAGCCATTATGAGTTGCTTGTCATCTCTAAAAACAACTTGATATTACTGGCTTACTGTATAGTCTTGTGGTGAAGTATATTTTCCGCCATTTTGTATCATGATATATTTCTTGCATACGCTTCTGTACCATTTTTGGATGAAAGATATCAATACATGAATATTAGGCTTATGTGGTAATTGAAAAGGAGAAATTAGTTTCGGTAGCGAATTTTGAGGAAGGAAGCAAATGGGGAAGAGAGTGATAACTTTTGGCTTAATCCTATTATCATTGAGATTTTATGGTATGAGGCTATATTGTAGATTCTCTCAGGTGTAAATTCACATTTTATTAGTTTTGAGCAAGAGATTATGAGTGTCTATTTGTAGAATCTTCGTAAATGATAGCGCTAAAAGCTAACGTCTTCAACAGAAAGCGACAATTTTACTTGCCTTTTCCGATCAAAAGGAAGTAAAACGAGTATCGATTATCCGGTGCTTTTTATACAAATGCTCTTGATCAGTTTTGTATGTATCTTAGCAAATTCAAGTAAGTTTTTCATTACTGTAACGATTTCCGGCTGAAACTTATATCATGTGACAGTTGTGCTTCCAAATTGCACTCTTTGACATTGTAGCATACCACTTGGATGAAGTGTTAGAGGATCAACTGAATCATAAGATCACATGTATTTCCTGATAATTTATACAATACCAATGATATTTCATTTTCTTGTCTACTAATCCAGGATGGAGTTATAATTCTCAAGTGTATGTCAATTCCTGTAACTGAAATCTGCCTTTATTTCTGCTGTTGGTAGATCTATTTGAGGAACCGGGTTGCTGAGAATAAAATGGCGCAGAAAAGAGGCCTGTATCATCCGCTCCATCCTTTCGATGATTATCGTAAGTGTATATTAATCTGCGTTCTGTTCTCGGATCAGAATTTGGCAATATCAAAACACAATCTGCTAAAGTGGTTGAACAAGATAGTTGTTTTAAGCACCTTTTGTGATGCAATTCATGTTTGTAACAATCTTTACTTGCTCTCTAGCATTTGAGGTGTTCTACCGCGGTTCATGGCAAGCTGTGGAGCGAATCAGAATCAGCTTGGGGACTCTAGTTTTGCATCTTGTTGAGGTTGGCTATATATTTGAGGAGAAGTGTTTTCTATCGACTCTTAGACTCCGCACTAGACGGGCAACCTTGTCAGACTGCACCTGTTTCTTAAGATCAGGAGTTGACATTTGTGTGCTGTCGGCCTCCAAAGACACCGAGAATTCCTGGGAAGCACCGCCACCTGTAAGTTTTCCTATTCAATTCTTAAGACTTCAATGTATCAAGCTAAGATAGATTGTCTAAGAAAAGTGCTCAGCAGTTGTAACTACTCAATACATGTAGTTGTGTAGTGAAGACTAACTGTATTGGTTAAAACAGGTTTGGGTAGAGGCTAGAATAGTCTCTGTGGAGAGGAAGCCCCATGATACTCAATGTTCTTGCAAGTTCTTCGTCAAGATCAACGACATCCAAAATCATAGTGGAGGCCTGAAGGGGAAGCTAAGCAAAGAAGTGACCGAAGTTGGGATCGACCAAATATCCATCTTCCAGAGGTTTGACTTAAAACCGGCTAGCCACAACAAGCCCTACAGGTGGGCGACTTCAGAGGACTGTACTTCGGTCATCAAGACCCGCGTCTTTCTTGGCAAGTTCCAAGCCGACGTTGCATGGATGGTGGTCACCTCGGTTCACAAGCAGTTTGTTTTCGACATACGCACCATACAGAACATAATAGTCTACCAAGTCTTGGATGCCAACTATGATAGCTTTGCTTCAGATGTGCACTTGAGTGCCATCAATTTCAAGCTGGATGAAGAGCTCGTTGTTTCGGTTATCGTCCCGTTCGTACCATTCAATCTCTTAGAGCCGTCTCCGGGAGTCGAGGAGCACGAGGAGGAAGAGGAGGAGATGCCGTTTTTGGCCTATGAGTTTCATGAAGTGAGGAGATCAAAGAGGAGGCAAGTGAAGCCTGATAGGTACCTTGGGGAGATTGGCATTGAAGAGCAGGACATTACCGCGCTCCGTATAGGGTGGAAGAATATGAAACCGGATGTTGAGGAAGAGGAGATGCTGCTTTCGAAAGAGACGAGTTCCGATGAGAGTAGCAAAGAGGAGGAGGAAGAAGAAGATGAACAGAGTTTACGCTATGAGATACGATCTCATAGCGTAAGCTCAAAAGGGCATAAGAAAAAGAGCTTGCAAGATTTAGACCATGACGAAGATTCATCTGAAAGCGAGAAGAAGAAGAAGAAGAAGAAGAAGAAGAAGAAGAAGAAGAAGAAGAAGAAGAAGAAGAAGAAGAAGAAGAAGAAGAAGAAGAAGAAGAAGAAGAAGAAGAAGAAGAAGAAGACAAAGACGAAGGTGTCAAAACTAGGCTCCAAAGACCAAGAAAACGATCCGAGTGAAGACGGGTCAGCTCAAAAGAGGAGAATAAACTCTACTAAACACACCAAAGAGCAAAGGAAGAACAAGGATGATCATCACTTGGCCATTGTTCCGGTCCAACACCATAAAAATCCGATGGCGTCTGGTGAACAGACGCATCTACAAGCTGAAATGAACAATAAAAATCTAGGAGATGATGTTCCCTTAAGATTCTACAAGAAAAGAGTAAGAAGAGTAGCTCGTTGTAGGAAGCTCTTGGAGTTGGATCATCCCCAGGAAGACGTCGACGAGGGGTTGGAAATGAAGGTTTCAAGGGAGAACTATAAATACTGGGACGACGACAAGGTCCCAGCAAGCAGTAGTAGCAAACCTCATGACAGAAAGCACCGCCCGTTCTTCCCTTCGTATCGTAAGGACTCGTATCCTGATCATGCATCAAGCAGTGCAGGAAATGGGAAGAAGAAAACTCTGGACGCGGGTGCTTATAAGGCGCTGATCAGTGCTTATATGAGGAACATACAGTTGACAATTGAGAATAAGCTTCCAGAAGTTACTGATCCTTTGAAACAGCTTCTTGGGGAGAAGGAGTTGAATGACGGCGTTGAGGATTCTGATGAGGCGGACGGGGAGACGAAAGATGAGGAAGAGGATTCCGAGCTCGTTATGTTGTGGAAGGAAGTGGACCTTACTCTTGCTTCATTGTATCTCGAAAGAGAAGCGGTATTGGACCTTACTCTTGCTTATTGCTGTTTATGTGTGCTGATATTTGGTCTGATTCTGTGTTGGATTTACGTGTTGTCAGAAGAATGAAGCAGACGAGCAGGGGAAAGCGAGTGAAGCTGGAGTTACACCTTGTCAACACACGTTCGAAGTGGATGATGAGATCGGGCTTCTTTGTTCGATTTGTGGGCATGTGGTCACTGAAACTAGAGACATCTCACCTGAATTTGTAAGTAACAAATATTTCTAGTGCAATTTGTCATGTTATGTTGTTTATTTTTCGGTTGGGATATAAAGCCCAATGCACGGGGCAGGATTAGTATATAAGCTCAGTGGATCACTCTTCCTATTGTCAATTGGTTTTTAGGATGGAATTCCACTGGGTTTATGTACTGGGTGCCTTGTGTGTGTACGACCTCAGTTCATCGGCTCACAGACTTTCTACATGGTATTAAAGCAAGTTCCGTTCTGGGTTCGGTCGTCTCCTAGTTCTTTGGGTTGGGCTTAGTAAGTTGCTAGCCACCCGTTTTTGGACTAACTATAAAGACACTGAGATGCTAGACTCGTTGTCCAAGTGTCAATTGGGTTAGGCCAGTTTCACTTAGGGATGGCAACAGGGCGGTGATTCTCCATTTCCCGTGGGGAATTGCTACGGAGATGGGAACGGGGCGTTTAAACGGGGATGGGGGCGGGGAAAATTTTAAACCCTGAGCGGGGTGGGGATAGAGGTCCCCACCCCGTCTCCAGCGGAGATCCCCATCGAATATATTAATCTTGTAATTTTCTTAACCTTAAATCCTAATTTTATATTGTTTAGTCCCTAAATCTTATACCCTTTAGACGTTAAATCATAAATATCAAATCGTTTATACTCTAAATCTTAATAATATCAAAATATTTAAAAACTTTATGTATAGTATGACGGGGACGGGGACGGGGATCCCCGACGGGGAGCGGTGCCCCAACGAGGACGAGGGAAGTTTTTGGCAAAAAAATCGGAGACGGGAGAGTACTCCCCGCCCCGTTGCCATCCCTAGTTGCACTTGAGGGGCGTGTTGGGATAAAAAGCCCATCCCACATTGAAAAGTTCAGAATAACAAGATTAGTATATAACCTTAGTGGATCACTACTCTTATTTCCAATTTCCAATTGATTTTAAGAAAAAAATCCCACTAATCCTATATACTCGACCTTGTGTGTGTGCACGACCGGCCCTCAGACATTATACATTTTCTTTACATAAGAGTGCAAGTTTTGACATTTTAAGTCTTGTTTGCAGTTGCACTCAACAGGGTGGGGTACAAGACACGACCGTCCAGCACGGAAAGGGCAAAGCAAGGATGATTTAGAGCACCAGTTGATTGATGAAGTGGGTGTGGAGTTCATCTGCAAACCGTTGTCCTCAGACGCCCCTGTCACGGACGTAGACGAGAACGTGTGGTCACTCATCCCGAACATGAGCGTCAAGCTGCACCCGCACCAGAGGAAGGCGTTCGAGTTCCTGTGGCAGAACATAGCCGGCTCGTTGATCCCTTCCGAGATGGAGGCCAAGAAGGACAAAATAGGCGGTTGCGTGATCTCCCACACTCCGGGAGCCGGTAAAACGTTCCTCATCATCGCCTTCTTGGTCAGCTACCTAAAGCTCTTCCTGGGCAAAAGACCTCTTGTTTTAGCCCCTAAGACAACACTATACACATGGTATAAGGAGATCATCAAGTGGCAGTTCCCCGTCCCGGTCTACCAAATCCATGAAAGGCGAACGTATAGGGATCGGATCTACATGAGGAAGATCGAGAGGAACAACCCGCCGGCCAACATTGTCCCGAGCGGAGACGTGATGCATGTTCTTGATTGCTTGGAGAAGCTACAGAAATGGCATGTTCATCCTAGTGTTCTCCTGATGGGCTACACCTCTTTCATGACTATGATGAGAGAAGATTCCAAGTACGAGTACAGGAAGTACATGGGCCAGCTTCTAAGGGATAGCCCCGGGATGCTAATACTAGACGAGGACCATGACCCGAATAGCACCAAGTCGCGGCTGAGGAAGGCGCTTATGAAGATCGATACGCCCGTGAGGATCTTGCTCTCCGGAACCCTCTTTCAGAACAACTTTGGGGAGTACTTCAACACGCTCAGCCTCGCGAGGCCCGTGTTCGTGGACGAGGTCTTACAAGTGCTTGACCCCAAGTACAAGAGAAAGGTGAATAACTTGACCAAGAACAGGATCACGATCGAGAATCGAGCAAGGAAGGTTTTCATGGACATAATAGCGAGGAAGATCAACTCGGGCGACCCGGAGGAGAGGGCGGAGGGCTTGAATGAGCTCAAGAACATGACTAATAACTTCATCGACGTGTACGAAGGGGGGGCCTCGGAGAACTTGCCGGGTCTCCAAGCCTACACGTTGATGATGAAGTCGACGCCAATGCAACACAAGATCCTGGTCAAGCTCCACGGTTACATGAGTCGATCCAAGGGATTTCCTCTGGAGCTGGAGCTGATGATCACGTTGGGCTCGATCCATCCATGGTTGATCAAGACTGCAGTTTGTGCTAACAAGTTCATGAGCGAGGAGGAGCTCGCGGCCCTCGACGAGCACAAGCTGGACCCCACGAAGGGATCCAAGGTCAAGTTTGTGTTGGGTTTGGTCCATAGGAGCATGATGAGGAAGGAGAAAGTGCTCATCTTTTGCCACAACATCGCGCCCATCAATCTGTTCCTCGAGCTCTTTAGGCAGCTCTACGGTTGGACCAAAGGCGAGGAAGTGCTCGTCCTCTTGGGTGAACTCGAGCTCTTCAAGAGAGGGCGCGTCATGGACAAGTTCGAGGAGCGAGGCAGCCCTTCCAAGGTACATACGTAACTGATGCAAATATCCTTAACTATGATTGCATGTCTGGTATATAAGGTTGATGGGTTACTCCTCTGTGGTCAGGTGATGCTGGCATCGATAAATGCGTGTGCGGAGGGGATAAGCCTGACGGCGGCATCTCGGGTGATCCTGCTGGACTCGGAGTGGAACCCGTCGAAGCAGAAGCAGGCGATAGCGCGGGCGTTCAGGCCGGGGCAGGAGAAGATGGTGTACGTGTACCAGCTGCTGGTGAAGGGGACGCTGGAGGAGGACAAGTACGGGAGGACCACGTGGAAGGAGTGGGTGTCGTGCATGATATTCAGCGAGGAGCTGGTGAAGGACCCGTCCAGGTGGCAGGCCGAGAAGATCGAGGACGCCTTGCTCCGGGAGATCATCGAGGAGGATCACGCTAACCTCTTCCACTGCATCATGAAGAACGAGAAGGCCTCTTCCGAGAATCCTCTCAGGCTCAATGAGTGAACAACCCTTTACTCAGATTAATGATCCGAATGTTATGTTGTGTTGGGAATTAGACTTGTAAGTTGGAATGATTTAACTGGACCTGAATCTTCACTGCTTTGTGGTAATTTTACCCTCTTTTCGTGGCTGTAACTGTGCAAGGTAAATTATGAAATTTGCGATTACAACGCAAGACCTGTTAATTATTAATGTTTGGTTGCTTAGGAATATAATTATTTATAGTCTAGCAATTTTGTAATATAGGTTGAATAAAAGGGCGGAATCCACAATGTTTAGATAGTGCAAGTTGGGTTATGATGGGTCTAGCTAGCTAGTTACGGTCAATAGGAATTTCTAGTTAAATATTGTAGTTTTAGTGCTATTACGTACTAAAAGTAAACAGTAAGAGAAGTAGAATAGATTCAAGTTATGTAGGCAGCAATTTTTTCTTAACGAAAAAATTGATATCATAGACTTTAACGACGTTCTAGTTGCAATTGATTTAGAGTTAATATTTTTGAATGTATACGTGATTATTATATGTTCTACTGAAGTAAAGTTAACTAGAAAAAAAACGGTCGTTCTTCGTTTTGTAAAACTAATTAAAGGCGTATCAGTAGGTTATTTATTCCTAATTGACGGTTTGGAATTGAAGTCCAGATTTTTGAGTGTGTATTTTTTAGACTTTTTAGCCTGTAAACGAAGCACACATTGCATGCTGAAAATATGAAGAATATCAATATAAACCACAAATTAAATTCAAAGCTTTTAAAACTTTACTATTATACGTATTGTGTTAATTTGGGTGCTAATAAACTTCATTAATTAATACTGAAAGTTGCTTATAATACAAAATACGAAAGAATACTAGCTGTCCACGGTGGCGAGATCTACGGCAGGAGAGAATAGAAAAAAAAACCTTTATTTATTCATTCACATGCGCTTTATTCGCTCACTGTGTGATTCGCTAGCCTTCAAATGCACCTTATGTTTAGGCAGTGGCTAAATACACGCGGTTTTGTGTATAAACGGACGCAATTCTGTGCGCGTAAGGTACGCGCACAGTTTGATGCGCCTAAGATACGCGCACAGGGTTATAAATGGCATTTTAGGAAAGTTAGGGGCTAATTTCGTGCGCTTATCCTACGCGCACAAAATGGCCACTGTTTAGGGCTCGTGCGCTTACCGTACGCGCACGAACTGGCAAATAATTTAATGTTGTGCGCGTACCTTACGCGCACATTGAATGTATTTAATCCGTCTTTAACATCCAGCTGCCTCCTTCTATTTCTCTCCATTCGTCTCCAGCGGCTCCATTCTCCATTGTCGCCACCAGCTCCATTCTCCCCTCTATGGCTGGCTCCATTCTCTAGTCTTCAGATCCCGCCTCCTTCTATTTCTCCCCTCCATCCTCTAGTATCCACGGGAGTACGGGAGCAGTTGACTCACCACAGCAGCCCACCGGGCCACCCGCGGGACCGCCACGAGTCCACGACCAGTCAAGTTGACCACGAGTCAGATCCACACCTGCCCAGATCTTGTTCTTGCTGAGTTTCTGGTAATTATACATTCATCTGTAAATTTCAGATCTAAAATCTTGATAAGGATATTTGTGTACTAAAAATTGAAGCATTTAGCACTTGAAATTGTAATAAAATCATATTGTGCTTGTATGAGTTGTACATTCAAGCTTAGGGGGGAAAATTGCAAAATCAATGAAATTGCTACTCATTGTCAATTTGTCACGTGATAGTAGCATTGTAGGATTTGTCTTAGTATTTTTCCATCATTGTCACTTGATTGTATCCCTTTTGAAATTGGAGATAGGATAATTTATAGTTTCAACATATCAATTTAGGCAGCTTATATCAAATTGGGGAGTCTGGTGTTTTGTCTTCATGTTCTAGATGAGTGGATGAATTCAAATTAATGCTTTTAAATTCTAATTAATTGTGTGTGTCGACAATGGATGCATCTATTTGTTTATTATTTCTAGATTGTTAAAGGTTGTTAAGGATTTCGAGTATTAATAAAATGATAGTGAATATATGCTTTTATTTGTTTAATTTCACTTGTGAAAAAATTGTGTTTAATTCCATTGAAGCTTAATGTTTGTAGTGTCTTATAAATGTAGCTATTTGATTGAATCTGAAGATCATTCATAATTCGATTTCGAGTAATTTCAAAGGCTTCGTGACTTGAAATAACAGGTAACTACACAAATTGCAAGATGTATCATAGTGGTGAGGATAGTGACGAGGAAAATGATTGGGTTCAAAGTGAAGAAGAAGAAGAAGACGAGGACGACTCATGGATGGCGTCGAGGTTTTTCTTATATGTCGAAGTTGACAAAGCGACCGGTGATTGGGACCCTAGCGGGGAATTCGTGGTTAGTGTTAAACTAATTCATGTTTATATTTCATCTTATTGTTAGATCATAATTAGTAGTAAAATTATAGTTTATAGTTGCATTTATAGACTATAATGTTTGATAGTAAGGAAGAATTATATGAATGGGCGAAAGAAAGAGGAAAGGAGTTTGTTATAGCTTTGGTGAAGCGCAATTCAAGTCCGTATCAAATTAGTATAGTGTGTGATAGGTTTGGGGAATGGAGAACGGGGAGGCCGAAGGTGAACAAGGAGAATCCAGAATTACCGATTCCTATATTAAGAAAATCGAAATCCAAAAAGTGTGGGTGTAATTTTGAGATTATGGGTGTTCGTGTGAAGAAAGAGTCTTGGATGGTTGGTGAAAAGTGGATATGGTCTGTGATGGAAGGTCGGCACAACCATAAGCTACGGACTAGCTTTAAAGGGAATGCATTCATGGGTCGAATGACCGAGGCAGAGCAGCTAAGTGCTAGGAGGTGGGGGGATGGTCGAAAGACACCGAAACAAATTGTTTCTGAATTGAGAGCAAACTTTTCGGGCAATGTTACATCCCAAAAACAAGTAGCCAACTTCTTGCAAAAGCTCCAGTATGAGGATCGTGGGGAACTAACTGTGACTCAGTGGTCGCTTACATTTTTGGTTGAACACAAATATGTAGTTCATCCTCTGAGGGATGCGGAGACGGACGAGGTAGCAATCTTATTTTTTGCTAACGCAGAGTCTTTGTGGCTGATGAAAAAGTTCCCATATGTTGTATGTAACACCCCAGACCAGAGGTACTACAATGCCATAGTCCTAAGGACCATAAGACGGGTTTTTAAAAGAATAGATGACGTTTTTGGGCTTAAAAACAGAGCGAATTTTCCCAAAAAAATTAATGAAGCAAAAAGTGGCGAAAATGGATTCCGAGATTCTTGTCCTTTACCTTCTGCTTTTTCTGTTTCTGCTTTTCGTTTTTCCCTTTTTCTTTGATGCGTTTATTTTTGCATGAAACCATGGAAAAGAGAGTTGGACTTTGCGCTGCACAAAATTTTAGCTAAAGGAAAATTTAATTATGATGGAGAAAAAGAGGAAAAGGGACGTTCAGAGTTTTTTTTTTTTTTTGCTGTAGGCTAGAATTGGGTCTCCATCCTAAATGGATGGCAGACCCAGATCATCCTTACAGATGATCCGAAGTAACTCCAGCGCTGCAACGCAGGCTGGTGAGGAGAAAGACTCATTTCGAAACGTCCTGATAATTGTATCAGGTATAAGAGAACCTTGAATATAGGGCAACGCAGCCCGAATCCAATCTAAATTTAATTCCTTAGAAGCGAGGCAATCCGCTGCGGTGTTTGCTTCCCGATAGGTGTGGAAAACTTGGAAGGAATGAAATTTATTAAGGAGATGTTGAATATCTTCAATAATCGTTCGTATTTCCCAAGGAATTTTCCAAACTCTCTTAATGGAATTAATAACAGTTAGGTTATCACCTTCAAGGATAATATTCTTAATCTTGTAGCGAATTGCAACTTGAATTGCCTTTAATGCAGCTAAAGCCTCTGTTTTTAGAATGTTAATGTGTCCAATATCATCGCTTCCAATGAAAAGAATCTTACCATCCGAATCTCTACAAATATAGCCTATTGAAGATTATGAGGGTTTAACAGATCCATCAAAATTGATCTTGCACCAGTCTTGTGGAGGATGTTTCCAAGTTCGGTTATGAAGCAGGCGTCGATTTCTTTTTCTTGTTCCCTTAGTTTGATCTTGTTGTGTTGTAGCAGTTTTCCAATTATTAAATTGAAGATATGCTTGTTCCGCTATCTGTTTCGGAGATGTTGGTTTATTTCGAAAAATCATATTATTTATGGCCGTCCAAATGTTATTCCAAAGGAAGATAAGAATTTTGACATTATGCTGTTGAGTAGATTGGTTGATCAAATTTGTAAAATCTTGTATAAAATCAGCAGTTCCAGACGTGGTAATGTTTTGTCCTGCAATGGTATTGAAATGTTGTATAGCCTGTCTAGTATGTATGCACTCAAAGAATAGATGTTCTCGGGTTTCTGACATTGAACCGCAAAGTACGCATTGATCTGACATCCTATGGTAATGTTTGTTCAAGCGTTCCGTTGTGGGAAGTGAATCGGAGACGACTTTCCAAATAAAGTTTTGTAGCCTAGGCGGAATATCTTGTTTCCAGATCCATTGAAATAAATCTGTGTTTGCATTGTGAGTTGTGGTTGACGATAAATTTCTTGCCGAAGAAGTTGTGAACGTGCCAGTAGCAGTTGGTGTCCAAACAATCCCGTCTTCAGTTTGATGAATTGGGATATGAATGTTGAGTATGTGTGGTATAATATGAGGTGGGAGTTTTTGTTGTAATGCTACTGTGTCCCATGATCCATCTGGTGTTATGTATTGCTCTAACCTTTTCTTGTTGAAGTTGCTGATTGTATGTGGGTAGTTGTGAAAGAAGAATGTTTGGAATCCATTTATCTGTCCAAAAATAAATTGACTTCCCATTTCCCACTTCCCATGAAATCGCTTTCTGGAAGGTGTTCCGGAGGTGTAACAGACGACCAAATTGCCAAGATTTTGATTTTTTATTATCCAATGTTAAAATATTATCCTCTTGTAGGTATTTTTCTGTTATTATTCGTACCCAAATGTTATCTTTATCTGTGAGTAGCTTCCATAATAATTTCATTTGTAAGGCGTTGTTGAGATCTTCAGCTTTATGTAAACCCAAACCCCCCTGAAATTTAGGTTTGCAAATGTTATCCAGGATAAGAGTGGTATATACTTGTTGTTAGTTTTATTCCAGAAAAATTGTTTATTAATATCATCTATTTGTTTGCATATTCCTTTTGGGAGCGAAAAACATTGCATTAATAATTTGTTTTGGATAGTAATTTGATTGATTCAAATAGCTCTGCCTGCTTGAGATATGGAGTTTGCTTTCCACTTAGATAATTGTTTCTGCATACTATGTATTGCGTAATCAAAGCACTCATTCTTAACTCTGCCACAAACGATAGGAATGCCCAAATATTTTTCCATTGAGTTTGTAATTTGGAGATTTAAAAGGGATGCAAACTGTTGTTTCTTATTCCTATCTATATTGGCTGAGGTTTGGAATGAACTCTTATGATAATTGATTGTTAATCCGGAAATTTCGGAGAATTTTTGGAGCATGCGTTTAATGTACATCATATTTGTTGTTGAAGCGTTTGCGAAGATAAGAGTGTCATCAGCAAAACATAAGAATGGGATTCGAGTTCCATGAGTAGATAACTGAATTCCTACTTTAGGGAACCGTTGAAGTGCTTGGTGCTGTAATGTTCGAGTTAGGTATTCCATTGCAAGAATGAAAATAAAGGGAGCAATAGGATCACCTTGCCTAAGACCACATTGGGCTTAAACGTTGGCCCTGGTTCATTATTGACTAGAACTGAGAATGAAGAAGAAGAAATACAAGTCATTAGTAAC
Source organism: Rheum nobile (assembly GCA_027886185.1). Lineage (NCBI taxonomy): Eukaryota > Viridiplantae > Streptophyta > Magnoliopsida > Caryophyllales > Polygonaceae > Rheum > Rheum nobile. The sequence goes on along the minus strand of WOAB01000720.1, from coordinate 3,872 downwards.
GAAATCCATTTGTGATGGAATCCAAATTTTTGTAAGATTTGAACTATAAAGGGCCATTGCAACTTATCATATGCTTTTTCCATATCCAGTTTTAATGTCATCCATCCTCGTTTGCCTTTTTTCTTTTGATGAAACGAATGAATACTTCGTGGGAGATGAGTATATTGTCAAAGATATATTTATCTTGAACAAAGGCCCCTTGACAGGGGTGAATTAGTTTTGGGAGTATACTTGTAAGCGATTGGCCATAAGTTTCGTAATAATTTTATAAATTGTAGTACATAAACTGATCGGTCGGAAATGGTTAATTGTTTGTGGATTATCAACTTTTGGTATTAATACTACGAATGATTGCGCGCAATCAGATAGCAGAATATTAGAATGGAAGAAACTCTGAACAGCCTTAATGACCGAGGGTACCGACCATTGGCCAGTAGGTGTTATAAATTCTGCTTAAAACCGTCTAGACCAGGAGTTTTGTCGTTAGGTAGCTCGTTAACGACCTGTTTAATCTCTGCTTCAGTAGGTTGTTTAGTTAACATATGTTTTCTCATTGAGACAAGAGAAGGAATGATGTCTAAACTGTATTCGAAACAGGGCGTACATGGTTGGTATTATATCGCTGTTGGAGATCCTTTGTAATTTCGTTTGAAATTCTTTTATATCATAGTAAATGTTATATCCCAAAGCATGATAAGAAATCATTTTTTGTTTGCAAGCTCGAATTTTAACAGAAGTCTGGAAATATTTTGTATTCTTGTCTGTTTCGTTGATGTGTTTATCCTTGGCTCGTTGCTTCCAATAAGTATGTTGGAATTCTAACAACTTATTATATTTTCAGATGTGTCTAATATATTTTTGGTATAGATAGGTATTTTGTTGATCAGCGAGGTGCTCATCCTGAAGTTGTTGTAACTTGGATTCTGTTTGTCGTAACTGCTCGAAGTTGTTGTTGTTATACTTTCGTAACCAGTTTTTTGTCTGTAATTTAAGTTGTTTTTGTTTTGAAAAGAGCTTATACATTAGGGATCCCTGGAAACGAAATCTCCATATCTTTTCCACTAATGTCTTGTAATTTGGGTTTTGAAGCCACGTATTTTCGAATCGAAAGGGGTAATTTTTAGCTATATTATTATTGCCTAGATTAAGTACAATACAACAGTGGTCAGAAGTAGTAAAGGGAAGATGATTGAGTGTAATGGAATCATGCCATTGTAAAAATTGTGGTTGAAGTAAAACCCGATCTAGTCTTTCAAAAGTAGTAACTTGTTGAGTTTGTTGATTTACGCCAAGTAAATGGAAAACCCGTAAAATAATGTCAATGAGTCCATGTTGATTAACTAGGGAATTGAGACGGGAGAATCGAGTTGCAGGGATAACAGCTCCGCCTTGCTTATCAGCAGTTGTCAAGAGATCATTCAAATCTCCTATGAGTAAGAAAGGTAAATTAAATGATGAAATAATTTGGTTAATAAGATTCCAAAATGAAGCTTTTCCATCCTTTCGGCTGGGAGCATAAACAAAAATTATGAGAAAGCTTTTGGTATGATCCGTATATTGAACAACAATGATATTGTTGTTGGCATATTTTAAGTCGAATTGTTGTTTGGATATTCCTGATGAGAAGAGCAGCCATAAACCGCCTTTGGATCCATCTGCAGGAGAGTGGATTAAATTGTTAATCCCTAATTTGTGCAAGAACTGATTAGTTGGTAGAATATTTGATTTAGTTTCCGCTAAGCAAAACAGATCGATACGATTTTCTTTTTTCAGGAATGATATTTCGGTCCAAAAGTGGGGCCGACGGACCCCACGACAATTCCAGTAAGCAATATTCATATATAATGATTGTGAAAAAATATGAAGCCAATTTATTGCGGTTATAGTGAACTTGTATTAAATTTTTGTTTGAAATTTATCTTGATTAAATATTTTTGATAGTTGTCTTATGTTGTGACGAATCCAAATATTCCTAAGTTGTAAATTTTGTCCATTCGTTATAATGTCGCTCTTTGAGATTCGTTGTATGATTGTAATAGTATGTCGGTCTGTGAGCCTGGTGGTAAATCGGCCTGTGGGCCTAGAAGTAAGTCGGCCGGTGGACCTAGTATTAAGTCGGTCGTGGGCCTAATAGTAGTTCGGCCGGTGGGCCTAATAGTAGTTCGGCCTGTGGATCTAATATTGTAAATAAGATTACTGATAAAGGGATAATTATTACGATTGACAGCAAATAATATAAGAGTTTAGCCGAAATATTGGAAAGATATCTACTACACAAGCCAATCATATAGGAATTTGCATTAGATAAGCACAAAGGCAGGATAATTACAATAAATAAAAAACTAAAATTTGTTTGGAAATTAGAACCCTTACTAATCAAGTTGCCAGCAAAAATGTTAACACGTGTACAACTAATAATACTAGAAGCATATATACTACTCCCTCCGTCCCATAATATAAGTCCTATTTGGGAACGCGCTATTATTCACCGTTGAAGCTTCGGTTTAAGATTTCTTCAATATATAAGAAAAAATATAGTCATGTGGGGTCTTGTTTGATTCGTCTTAACGAGTACTTTAATAATATTAAAAAATTATAATTTTTAGGGTTATGTAATTAGAGATATTAACGATACAAAACCCGCATCGACGGATGTGCCCGGGATCAAATGAGGCTTATATTTTGGGACAGATGGAGTAGAAGACATGAAGTTGGCTATAGCAATAATGTTAACACGTGTACAGCAAAAATGATAATGCCAGCATAGATAAAAAGTCATGAAGTTGGCTACAGCTAATAATATTAGAAGCATGCTAATATTAAGAGAAAGAGTAAAATAGAGTCTCGAATATAAAGGCATTATATGACTAATAGAAAATAAAACGTAATAGAAAAGAAAACGTAAAGGGACGTTCAGAGTTGTGGTTAAAATGCCCCTCCTGTAAATTATTAGACGCATTGTGGGGTAATTTCGAGATAAGATAAAAAACGGTACAGATTATAGAGTGCGGTGGGGCCGGATAGTTTGTTTGAAGGGTGAAGATGGGATTAAAGGATCTGTAAAGCGTCACATCATTAGTCTTTATAATCAAGCTACTCCCTCTGTCCCAATATATAATCCTCATTTTGATCGGGTTCAAATATCGAGGCTATTTTGTATCGTTAATATCTCTATTACATAATCCTAAAATTATAATTTTTTGATATTATCAAGTACTCGTTGAGACGAATCAAACAAGACCCCACATGACTATTTTTTTTCTTATATATTGGAAGAAATCTCAAGATTCCCTTCAACTGTGAATAGTGTCGGTTGATCAAATGGGCTTATATTTTGGGACGGAGGGAGTACTACTTTCAAGTTGGAAATGGATTTAAATTTTTAGTGTCTTTTTTTATGATTTTTTGTTCTTCAGAGAATGGTACGTCATTGAAAATAGCAGATAGCATTGAATGATAGATGCTGATATGCACTTGGTCATTTTTATATTTTACAGAATCTTATACCGTCACATCATTTTTTTTTAGTATGTCATTTTTTATATATAAATAAGAAGGAAATAAATTGTATTAGTCAAATTCAATAATTAAAGTTACAATTTTAATATATAAACTACTTCTTTCTTTCTGTCTTTCAAATACTCGTAATTATTCAATGCTATCGGCTATTTCCAATCACCCACCCTTCCTAGTTTGCTGTAATTACTAACCTTGAAACCTTTGTATCTAAATTTTATGAGGCGACCCCTCTTTCTGTGATCAATACTATTACTGGACCCTTCTCTGAAACTGACTTTTTTCGGACCATATAATCGTGAACTTTGAATGGTTTTATCTTCCCTTATTTGCTTGACTTATGACATTATTAGTTT
>WOAB01000719.1:3000000-3248514 GCA_027886185.1 Rheum nobile | reverse complement strand
TCAATTCCTTAATATTAAATTCCTAAATAACTCCAAAATATCTCGGGTATTACAAAATGATTCTCAATTATTTTTTCTTAACTCTATTTGATAATTTGGTGATCCTAAAAAACTATGTGAAGGAATGTATACCTATATTTTTTTGGGTCCAAGATATACAAGTACAACCCATATTTTAATCATTGTTTGTAGAGATCTATTAACTTCATACCAAAAATAGAGATTGATTACCTCATGTCCTTCAAAAATGTAATTAAATTTAGATATAAAGTTTATATAAAATTAGAGTTAATAGGAAAATTAGAAATACTGACATAAAAATATTACATTGGTAATTATTACCGAAAAACCTTGAGTTATTTTTCCACCATACGAAAGAAGTCTGTTGAACAAACTCTTAAAGGTTGGGATTAATGTTAATAATTTAATAAATGTTGAGTGATCATTTTCTTAGAAGATTTAGTGGTAATAATATAAGGTATGTTTTTAGTATATTCATGAAGACATGGCATTTTCGCAATTATTCATATTTAAATATTCCTATAACCTCCAACAATCCCTTTTAAAAATAGCAATGCTAATCTTATATAATTTATATAATGTTTTCGTTATATGGGTAGACATTTATTGAGGAATTTGTATGTACGTAGTGGAGTCAAGTCCCCTACAAGTTTAAACAATTCTAGATAGCTACTGCATAAATTTAATAAACATTATGTACAATGTGCATAATTATAATTAATTTATTACATGGACAATTTCATCGTAAAAATTCTCCTCAAAATTATCTTTTTGATATATTTTAAATATTTATAACAATTAATATTAAAAGATCTATATATATACACATATATATTTAAGCAAATGAATTTAGAGCCACCATATTCACTCTGGGCCCATAATTCTTAGGTGTCATTTTGTAGTTAATTCACCCTTTTTTATTGAAAAATCTATTTAATTTAAATCACAATAATCATAAATAACTTTAAATCTATAAATAAATCATATATATATAACTTTATTTTTATTTTTATTTTGTTGCAAGCTAGAATTGGGTCTTCATCCTAAATGGATGGCAAACCCAGATCATCCTTACGGATGATCCAAAAAAAATCCAGCGCGGCCTCGCAAGCTGGTGAGGAGAAAGACTCATTCCGAAAAGTCCTGATAATAGCATCAAGTATGAGAGAATCTTGAATATAGGGCAACACTGCCCGAATCCATGTAAGTTCAATTCATTGGAAGCTAGGCAATTAGCTGCGGCATTTGCTTCCCGATAATTATGGAATACTTGGAAAGAATGGAACTTGTTAAGGAGGTGTTGAATATCTTCAATAATCATTCGTATTTCCCAAGGGATTTTCCAAACTCTCTCGATGGCATTAATACCGTTAGATTATCGCCTTCAAGGATAACATTCTTAATCTTGTAGTTAATTGCTACTTGGATTGCCTTTAATGCAGCAAAAGCCTCGGTTTTGAGAATGTTAATATGTCCAATATGTTCGTTTTCGATAAAAGAATCTTACCATCCGAATCTCTACAAATGTAACCTATTGATGATTGTGAAGGTTTAACAGAACCATCAAAATTGTTCTTGCACCAGTCTTGTGGCGTCGTTTCCAAGTTCGGTTACGAAGCAGTCGTCGATTTCTTTTTCTTGTTCCCTTCGTGTGATCTTGTTGTGTGTTGTAGCTGTTTTTCCAATTATTAAATTGAAGATACGCTTGTTCATCTATCTGTTTCGGAGTTATTCGTTTATTTTGAAAAATCATATTATTTCTGGCCGTCCATATATTATTCCAAAGAAGATAAGAGTTTTGACGTTTTGCTATTGAGTAGATTGGTTAACCAAATTTGTAAAATCTTGTATAAATTCAGCAGTTCCAGGCGTGGAGATGTTTTGTCCTGCAATGGTATAAAATGTTGTATCTCTTGGCTAGTATGTATGCACTCGAAGATAGATGTTCTCGTGTTTCTGACATTGAGCCGCAAAGCGCACATTGATCTGCCATCCTGTGATAATGTTTGTTCAAGTGTTCCGTTGTTGGAAGTGAATCGAAGACGTCTTTCGAAATAAAGTTTTGTAATCTAGGAGGAATATCTTGTTTCCAAATCCATTGAAATAAATTTGTACTTGAAGTGTGAGTTGTGGTGGAAGATAAATTTCTTGCCGAAGAAGTTGTGAACGTGCCAGTAGCAGTTGTAGTCCAAACAATCCTATCTTCAGTTTGATGAATCAGGATATGAATGTTGAGGATGTGTGGTATAATATGAGGTGGTAGTTTTTGTTCTAATGCTACTGTGTCCCATGATCCATCTGGTGTTATGTATTGCTCTACTTTTTCTTGTTGAAGTTGCTGATTGTATGTGGGTAGTTGTGAAAGAAGGATGTTTTGGATCCATTTATCCGTCCAAAAATAAATTGACTTCCCATTACCCACTTCCCATGCGAGTGCATTCTGGAAGGTATTTCGGAGGTGTAACAGACGACCAAATTGCCAAGACTTTGGTTTTTTATTATCTAATGTTAAAATGTTATCCTATTGTAGGTATTTCTGTTATTATTCGTACCCAAATGTTATCTTTATCTGTGAGGAGCTTCCATAATAATTTCATTTGTAAAGCGTTGTTAAAATACACTGAGCTATACCGAGATTCTGAGATTATACAGTAATCTCGGAATCTGTATACTCCATTTTTAGACCAAAAATGGAGTATACAAGTGTTTCAATCTCGGAATCTGTATACTCCACTTTTTCTACGCTAGTTTTTTGTCTAAAAATTCCCAGCAATGAAAGAACACTTGTTCTTCACCTTCAATCTCTACCCAGAATGGGGGAATCAATGGAAGTGATCTCCCCGGAATCCGTGAATTCAAGCTGAACTCTCTGTTTCTTATTCAGGTAAAAACAATTTGATAAATGCGGAGCGTGTGGGTTTATACTTTTTCTGTGAAAAATCTCTCTCAATTTGGAACTACTGGATTCTGTTTCGAAATTCTGAATTTCCCACTTTGGGTTTATGGGAAATTATGGACTCTCAATTTGGAAAGGTGGTGCTGTAAATTTCCATTTCTCATCACATTTCCTCATATTAGTTCACAAATTGTTTTAATTTTTACTTTAAAAGTATCTCTTTCTAACTTCTATGAAAACGATTCATGTGATCTGACTGCCTCATCTATCCTTGATGGGGTAGGCAGTAAATAATACTCTGCTTCCTCCGTTTCTCAACATTATGAAGGATCAAAGAACTTATATTAGTTCCTTTTTTCCTTTGTAATGGTTTTAAATCTTGGTTAAGATTAGCCATATTCTTGTCAAAATGTGTCTGCAGGTTGCATTTTCACCTCTTAAGAGAGCATCTCATTGGTAGATTGCACTTAGAGAGTTAGATTTTGTCTAATTGAAGCCATTATGAGTTGCTTGTCATCTCTAAAAACAACTTGATATTACTGGCTTACTGTATAGTCTTGTGGTGAAGTATATTTTCCGCCATTTTGTATCATGATATATTTCTTGCATACGCTTCTGTACCATTTTTGGATGAAAGATATCAATACATGAATATTAGGCTTATGTGGTAATTGAAAAGGAGAAATTAGTTCGGTAGCGAATTTTGAGGAAGGAAGCAAATGGGGAAGAGAGTGATAACTTTTGGCTTAATCCTATTATCATTGAGATTTTATGGTATGAGGCTATATTGTAGATTCTCTCAGGTGTAAATTCACATTTTATTAGTTTTGAGCAAGAGATTATGAGTGTCTATTTGTAGAATCTTCGTAAATGATAGCGCTAAAAGCTAACGTCTTCAACAGAAAGCGACAATTTTACTTGCCTTTTCCGATCAAAAGGAAGTAAAACGAGTATCGATTATCCGTGCTTTTTATACAAATGCTCTTGATCAGTTTTGTATGTATCTTAGCAAATTCAAGTAAGTTTTTCATTACTGTAACGATTTCCGGCTGAAACTTATATCATGTGACAATTGTGCTTCCAAATTGCACTCTTTGACATTGTAGCATACCACTTGGATGAAGTGTTAGAGGATCAACTGAATCATAAGATCACATGTATTTCCTGATAATTTATACAATACCATGATATTTCATTTTCTTGTCTACTAATCCAGGATGGAGTTATAATTCTCAAGTGTATGTCAATTCCTGTAACTGAAATCTGCCTTTATTTCTGCTGTTGGTAGATCTATTTGAGGAACCGGTTGCTGAGAATAAAATGGCGCAGAAAAGAGGCCTGTATCATCCGCTCCATCCTTTCGATGATTATCGTAAGTGTATATTAATCTGCGTTCTGTTCTCGGATCAGAATTTGGCAATATCAAAACACAATCTGCTAAGTGGTTGAACAAGATAGTTGTTTTAAGCACCTTTTGTGATGCAATTCATGTTTGTAACAATCTTTACTTGCTCTCTAGCATTTGAGGTGTTCTACCGCGGTTCATGGCAAGCTGTGGAGCGAATCAGAATCAGCTTGGGGACTCTAGTTTTGCATCTTGTTGAGGTTGGCTATATATTTGAGGAGAAGTGTTTTCTATCGACTCTTAGACTCCGCACTAGACGGGCAACCTTGTCAGACTGCACCTGTTTCTTAAGATCAGGAGTTGACATTGTGTGCTGTCGGCCTCCAAAGACACCGAGAATTCCTGGGAAGCACCGCCACCTGTAAGTTTTCCTATTCAATTCTTAAGACTTCAATGTATCAAGCTAAGATAGATTGTCTAAGAAAAGTGCTCAGCAGTTGTAACTACTCAATACATGTAGTTGTGTAGTGAAGACTAACTGTATTGGTTAAAACAGGTTTGGGTAGAGGCTAGAATAGTCTCTGTGGAGAGGAAGCCCCATGATACTCAATGTTCTTGCAAGTTCTTCGTCAAGATCAACGACATCCAAAATCATAGTGGAGGCCTGAAGGGGAAGCTAAGCAAAGAAGTGACCGAAGTTGGGATCGACCAAAATCCATCTTCCAGAGGTTTGACTTACTAAACCGCGCTAGCCACAACAAGCCCTACAGGGGGGCGACCTTCAGAGGACTGTACTTCGGTCATCAAGGACCCGCGTCTTTCTTGGCAAGTTCCAAGCCGACGTTGCATGGATGGTGGTCACCTCGGTTCACAAGCAGTTTGTTTTCCGACCTACGCACCATACAGAACATAATAGTCTAACAAGGTCTTGGATGCCAACTATGATAGCTTTGCTTCAGATGTGCACTTGAGTGCCATCAATTTCAAGCTGGATGAAGAGCTCGTGTTTCGGTTATCGTCCCGTTCGTACCATTCAATCTCTTAGAGCCGTCTCCGGGAGTCGAGGAGCACGAGGAGGAAGAGGAGGAGATGCCGTTTTTGGCCTATGAGTTTCATGAAGTGAGGAGATCAAAGAGGAGGCAAGTGAAGCCTGATAGGTACCTTGGGGAGATTGGCATTGAAGAGCAGGACATTACCGCGCTCCGTTTATAGTGTGTGAAGAATATTGAAACCGGATGTTGAGAAGAGGAGATGCTGCTTTCGAAAGAGCGCAGTTCCGATGAGAGTAGCAAAGAGGAGGAGGAAGAAGAGATTGAACAGAGTTTACGCTATGAGATACGATCTCACTAGCGGAAGCTCAAAAGGGCATAAGAAAACGAGCTTGCAAGATTTAGACCATGACGAAGATTCATCTGAAAGCGAGACGAAGAAGAAGAAGAAGACGAAGAAGAAGAAGAAGAAGAAGAAAGAAGAAAGAAGAAGAAGAAGAAGAGAAGAAGAAGAAAGAAGAAGAAGAAGAAGAAGAAGAAGAAGAAGAAGAGAAGAAGAAGACAAAGACGAAGGTGTCAAAACTAGGCTCCAAGACCAAGAAAAAGATCCGAGTGAAGACGGGTCAGCTCAAAAGAGGAGAATAAACTCTACTAAACACACCAAAGAGCAAAGGAAGAACAAGGATGATCATCACTTGGCCATTGTTCCGGTCCAACACCATAAAAATCCGATGGCGTCTGGTGAACAGACGCATCTACAAGCTGAAATGAACAATAAAAATCTAGGAGATGATGTTCCCTTAAGATTCTACAAGAAAGAGTAAGAAGAGTAGCTCGTTGTAGGAAGCTCTTGGAGTTGGATCATCCCCAGGAAGACGTCGACGAGGGGTTGGAAATGAAGGTTTCAAGGGAGAACTATAAATACTGGGACGACGACAAGGTCCCAGCAAGCAGTAGTAGAGCAAACCTCATGACAGAAAGCACCGCCCGTTCTTCCCTTCGTATCGTAAGGACTCGTATCCTGATCATGCATCAAGCAGTGCAGGAAATGGGAAGAAGAAAACTCTGGACGCGGGTGCTTATAAGGCGCTGATCAGTGCTTATATGAGGAACATACAGTTGACAATTGAGAATAAGCTTCCAGAAGTTACTGATCCTTTGAAACAGCTTCTTGGGGAGAAGGAGTTGAATGACGGCGTTGAGGATTCTGATGAGGCGGACGGGGAGACGAAAGATGAGGAAGAGGATTCCGAGCTCGTTATGTTGTGGAAGGAAGTGGACCTTACTCTTGCTCATTGTATCTCGAAAGAGAAGCGGTATTGGACCTTACTCTTGCTTATTGCTGTTTATGTGTGCTGATATTTGGTCTGATTCTGTGTGGATTTACGTGTTGTCAGAAGAATGAAGCAGACGAGCAGGGGAAAGCGAGTGAAGCTGGAGTTACACCTTGTCAACACACGTTCGAAGTGGATGATGAGATCGGGCTTCTTTGTTCGATTTGTGGGCATGTGGTCACTGAAACTAGAGACATCTCACCTGAATTTGTAAGTAACAAATATTTCTAGTGCAATTTGTCATGTTATGTTGTTTATTTTTCGGTTGGGATATAAAGCCCAATGCACGGGGCAGGATTAGTATATAAGCTCAGTGGATCACTCTTCCTATTGTCAATTGGTTTTTAGGATGGAATTCCACTGGGTTTATGTACTGGGTGCCTTGTGTGTGTACGACCTCAGTTCATCGGCTCACAGACTTTCTACATGGTATTAAAGCAAGTTCCGTTCTGGGTTCGGTCGTCTCCTAGTTCTTTGGGTTGGGCTTAGTAAGTTGCTAGCCACCCGTTTTTGGACTAACTATAAAGACACTGAGATGCTAGACTCGTTGTCCAAGTGTCAATTGGGTTAGGCCAGTTTCACTTAGGGATGGCAACAGGGCGGTGATTCTCCATTTCCCGTGGGGAATTGCTACGGAGATGGGAACGGGGCGTTTAAACGGGGATGGGGGCGGGGAAAATTTTAAACCCTGAGCGGGGTGGGGATAGAGGTCCCCACCCCGTCTCCAGCGGAGATCCCCATCGAATATATTAATCTTGTAATTTTCTTAACCTTAAATCCTAATTTTATATTGTTTAGTCCCTAAATCTTATACCCTTTAGACGTTAAATCATAAATATCAAATCGTTTATACTCTAAATCTTAATAATATCAAAATATTTAAAAACTTTATGTATAGTATGACGGGACGGGGACGGGGATCCCCGACGGGGAGCGGTGCCCCAACGAGGACGAGGGAAGTTTTTGGCAAAAAAATCGGAGACGGGAGAGTACTCCCGCCCCGTTGCCATCCCTAGTTGCACTTGAGGGGCGTGTTGGGATAAAAAGCCCATCCCCACATTGAAAGTTCAGAATAACAAGATTAGTATATAACCTTAGTGGATCACTACTCTTATTTCCAATTTCCAATTGATTTTAAGAAAAAAATCCCACTAATCCTATATACTCGACCTTGTGTGTGTGCACGACCGGCCCTCAGACATTATACATTTTCTTTACATAAGAGTGCAAGTTTTGACATTTTAAGTCTTGTTTGCAGTTGCACTCAACAGGGTGGGGTACAAGACACGACCGTCCAGCACGGAAAGGGCAAAGCAAGGATGATTTAGAGCACCAGTTGATTGATGAAGTGGGTGTGGAGTTCATCTGCAAACCGTTGTCCTCAGACGCCCCTGTCACGGACGTAGACGAGAACGTGTGGTCACTCATCCCGAACATGAGCGTCAAGCTGCACCCGCACCAGAGGAAGGCGTTCGAGTTCCTGTGGCAGAACATAGCCGGCTCGTTGATCCCTTCCGAGATGGAGGCCAAGAAGGACAAAATAGGCGGTTGCGTGATCTCCCACACTCCGGGAGCCGGTAAAACGTTCCTCATCATCGCCTTCTTGGTCAGCTACCTAAAGCTCTTCCTGGGCAAAAGACCTCTTGTTTTAGCCCCTAAGACAACACTATACACATGGTATAAGGAGATCATCAAGTGGCAGTTCCCCGTCCCGGTCTACCAAATCCATGAAAGGCGAACGTATAGGGATCGGATCTACATGAGGAAGATCGAGAGGAACAACCCGCCGGCCAACATTGTCCCGAGCGGAGACGTGATGCATGTTCTTGATTGCTTGGAGAAGCTACAGAAATGGCATGTTCATCCTAGTGTTCTCCTGATGGGCTACACCTCTTTCATGACTATGATGAGAGAAGATTCCAAGTACGAGTACAGGAAGTACATGGGCCAGCTTCTAAGGGATAGCCCCGGGATGCTAATACTAGACGAGGACCATGACCCGAATAGCACCAAGTCGCGGCTGAGGAAGGCGCTTATGAAGATCGATACGCCCGTGAGGATCTTGCTCTCCGGAACCCTCTTTCAGAACAACTTTGGGGAGTACTTCAACACGCTCAGCCTCGCGAGGCCCGTGTTCGTGGACGAGGTCTTACAAGTGCTTGACCCCAAGTACAAGAGAAAGGTGAATAACTTGACCAAGAACAGGATCACGATCGAGAATCGAGCAAGGAAGGTTTTCATGGACATAATAGCGAGGAAGATCAACTCGGGCGACCCGGAGGAGAGGGCGGAGGGCTTGAATGAGCTCAAGAACATGACTAATAACTTCATCGACGTGTACGAAGGGGGGGCCTCGGAGAACTTGCCGGGTCTCCAAGCCTACACGTTGATGATGAAGTCGACGCCAATGCAACACAAGATCCTGGTCAAGCTCCACGGTTACATGAGTCGATCCAAGGGATTTCCTCTGGAGCTGGAGCTGATGATCACGTTGGGCTCGATCCATCCATGGTTGATCAAGACTGCAGTTTGTGCTAACAAGTTCATGAGCGAGGAGGAGCTCGCGGCCCTCGACGAGCACAAGCTGGACCCCACGAAGGGATCCAAGGTCAAGTTTGTGTTGGGTTTGGTCCATAGGAGCATGATGAGGAAGGAGAAAGTGCTCATCTTTTGCCACAACATCGCGCCCATCAATCTGTTCCTCGAGCTCTTTAGGCAGCTCTACGGTTGGACCAAAGGCGAGGAAGTGCTCGTCCTCTTGGGTGAACTCGAGCTCTTCAAGAGAGGGCGCGTCATGGACAAGTTCGAGGAGCGAGGCAGCCCTTCCAAGGTACATACGTAACTGATGCAAATATCCTTAACTATGATTGCATGTCTGGTATATAAGGTTGATGGGTTACTCCTCTGTGGTCAGGTGATGCTGGCATCGATAAATGCGTGTGCGGAGGGGATAAGCCTGACGGCGGCATCTCGGGTGATCCTGCTGGACTCGGAGTGGAACCCGTCGAAGCAGAAGCAGGCGATAGCGCGGGCGTTCAGGCCGGGGCAGGAGAAGATGGTGTACGTGTACCAGCTGCTGGTGAAGGGGACGCTGGAGGAGGACAAGTACGGGAGGACCACGTGGAAGGAGTGGGTGTCGTGCATGATATTCAGCGAGGAGCTGGTGAAGGACCCGTCCAGGTGGCAGGCCGAGAAGATCGAGGACGCCTTGCTCCGGGAGATCATCGAGGAGGATCACGCTAACCTCTTCCACTGCATCATGAAGAACGAGAAGGCCTCTTCCGAGAATCCTCTCAGGCTCAATGAGTGAACAACCCTTTACTCAGATTAATGATCCGAATGTTATGTTGTGTTGGGAATTAGACTTGTAAGTTGGAATGATTTAACTGGACCTGAATCTTCACTGCTTTGTGGTAATTTTACCCTCTTTTCGTGGCTGTAACTGTGCAAGGTAAATTATGAAATTTGCGATTACAACGCAAGACCTGTTAATTATTAATGTTTGGTTGCTTAGGAATATAATTATTTATAGTCTAGCAATTTTGTAATATAGGTTGAATAAAAGGGCGGAATCCACAATGTTTAGATAGTGCAAGTTGGGTTATGATGGGTCTAGCTAGCTAGTTACGGTCAATAGGAATTTCTAGTTAAATATTGTAGTTTTAGTGCTATTACGTACTAAAAGTAAACAGTAAGAGAAGTAGAATAGATTCAAGTTATGTAGGCAGCAATTTTTTCTTAACGAAAAAATTGATATCATAGACTTTAACGACGTTCTAGTTGCAATTGATTTAGAGTTAATATTTTGAATGTATACGTGATTATTATATGTTCTACTGAAGTAAAGTTAACTAGAAAAAAAAACGGTCGTTCTTCGTTTTGTAAAACTAATTAAAGGCGTATCAGTAGGTTATTTATTCCTAATTGACGGTTTGGAATTGAAGTCCAGATTTTTGAGTGTGTATTTTTAGACTTTTTAGCCTGTAAACGAAGCACACATTGCATGCTGAAAATATGAAGAATATCAATATAAACCACAAATTAAATTCAAAGCTTTTAAAACTTTACTATTATACGTATTGTGTTAATTTGGGTGCTAATAAACTTCATTAATTAATACTGAAAGTTGCTTATAATACAAAATACGAAAGAATACTAGCTGTCCACGGTGGCGAGATCTACGGCAGGAGAGAATAGAAAAAAAAAACCTTTATTTATTCATTCACATGCGCTTTATTCGCTCACTGTGTGATTCGCTAGCCTTCAAATGCACCTTATGTTTAGGCAGTGGCTAAATACACGCGGTTTTGTGTATAAACGGACGCAATTCTGTGCGCGTAAGGTACGCGCACAGTTTGATGCGCCTAAGATACGCGCACAGGGTTATAAATGGCATTTTAGGAAAGTTAGGGGCTAATTTCGTGCGCTTATCCTACGCGCACAAAATGGCCACTGTTTAGGGCTCGTGCGCTTACCGTACGCGCACGAACTGGCAAATAATTTAATGTTGTGCGCGTACCTTACGCGCACATTGAATGTATTTAATCCGTCTTTAACATCCAGCTGCCTCCTTCTATTTCTCTCCATTCGTCTCCAGCGGCTCCATTCTCCATTGTCGCCACCAGCTCCATTCTCCCCTCTATGGCTGGCTCCATTCTCTAGTCTTCAGATCCCGCCTCCTTCTATTTCTCCCCTCCATCCTCTAGTATCCACGGGAGTACGGGAGCAGTTGACTCACCACAGCAGCCCACCGGGCCACCCGCGGGACCGCCACGAGTCCACGACCAGTCAAGTTGACCACGAGTCAGATCCACACCTGCCCAGATCTTGTTCTTGCTGAGTTTCTGGTAATTATACATTCATCTGTAAATTTCAGATCTAAAATCTTGATAAGGATATTTGTGTACTAAAAATTGAAGCATTTAGCACTTGAAATTGTAATAAAATCATATTGTGCTTGTATGAGTTGTACATTCAAGCTTAGGGGGGAAAATTGCAAAATCAATGAAATTGCTACTCATTGTCAATTTGTCACGTGATAGTAGCATTGTAGGATTTGTCTTAGTATTTTTCCATCATTGTCACTTGATTGTATCCCTTTTGAAATTGGAGATAGGATAATTTATAGTTTCAACATATCAATTTAGGCAGCTTATATCAAATTGGGGAGTCTGGTGTTTTGTCTTCATGTTCTAGATGAGTGGATGAATTCAAATTAATGCTTTTAAATTCTAATTAATTGTGTGTGTCGACAATGGATGCATCTATTTGTTTATTATTTCTAGATTGTTAAAGGTTGTTAAGGATTTCGAGTATTAATAAAATGATAGTGAATATATGCTTTTATTTGTTTAATTTCACTTGTGAAAAAATTGTGTTTAATTCCATTGAAGCTTAATGTTTGTAGTGTCTTATAAATGTAGCTATTTGATTGAATCTGAAGATCATTCATAATTCGATTTCGAGTAATTTCAAAGGCTTCGTGACTTGAAATAACAGGTAACTACACAAATTGCAAGATGTATCATAGTGGTGAGGATAGTGACGAGGAAAATGATTGGGTTCAAAGTGAAGAAGAAGAAGAAGACGAGGACGACTCATGGATGGCGTCGAGGTTTTTCTTATATGTCGAAGTTGACAAAGCGACCGGTGATTGGGACCCTAGCGGGGAATTCGTGGTTAGTGTTAAACTAATTCATGTTTATATTTCATCTTATTGTTAGATCATAATTAGTAGTAAAATTATAGTTTATAGTTGCATTTATAGACTATAATGTTTGATAGTAAGGAAGAATTATATGAATGGGCGAAAGAAAGAGGAAAGGAGTTTGTTATAGCTTTGGTGAAGCGCAATTCAAGTCCGTATCAAATTAGTATAGTGTGTGATAGGTTTGGGGAATGGAGAACGGGGAGGCCGAAGGTGAACAAGGAGAATCCAGAATTACCGATTCCTATATTAAGAAAATCGAAATCCAAAAAGTGTGGGTGTAATTTTGAGATTATGGGTGTTCGTGTGAAGAAAGAGTCTTGGATGGTTGGTGAAAAGTGGATATGGTCTGTGATGGAAGGTCGGCACAACCATAAGCTACGGACTAGCTTTAAAGGGAATGCATTCATGGGTCGAATGACCGAGGCAGAGCAGCTAAGTGCTAGGAGGTGGGGGGATGGTCGAAAGACACCGAAACAAATTGTTTCTGAATTGAGAGCAAACTTTTCGGGCAATGTTACATCCCAAAAACAAGTAGCCAACTTCTTGCAAAAGCTCCAGTATGAGGATCGTGGGGAACTAACTGTGACTCAGTGGTCGCTTACATTTTTGGTTGAACACAAATATGTAGTTCATCCTCTGAGGGATGCGGAGACGGACGAGGTAGCAATCTTATTTTTTGCTAACGCAGAGTCTTTGTGGCTGATGAAAAAGTTCCCATATGTTGTATGTAACACCCCAGACCAGAGGTACTACAATGCCATAGTCCTAAGGACCATAAGACGGGTTTTTAAAAGAATAGATGACGTTTTTGGGCTTAAAAACAGAGCGAATTTTCCCAAAAAAATTAATGAAGCAAAAAGTGGCGAAAATGGATTCCGAGATTCTTGTCCTTTACCTTCTGCTTTTTCTGTTTCTGCTTTTCGTTTTTCCCTTTTTCTTTGATGCGTTTATTTTTGCATGAAACCATGGAAAAGAGAGTTGGACTTTGCGCTGCACAAAATTTTAGCTAAAGGAAAATTTAATTATGATGGAGAAAAAGAGGAAAAGGGACGTTCAGAGTTTTTTTTTTTTTTTGCTGTAGGCTAGAATTGGGTCTCCATCCTAAATGGATGGCAGACCCAGATCATCCTTACAGATGATCCGAAGTAACTCCAGCGCTGCAACGCAGGCTGGTGAGGAGAAAGACTCATTTCGAAACGTCCTGATAATTGTATCAGGTATAAGAGAACCTTGAATATAGGGCAACGCAGCCCGAATCCAATCTAAATTTAATTCCTTAGAAGCGAGGCAATCCGCTGCGGTGTTTGCTTCCCGATAGGTGTGGAAAACTTGGAAGGAATGAAATTTATTAAGGAGATGTTGAATATCTTCAATAATCGTTCGTATTTCCCAAGGAATTTTCCAAACTCTCTTAATGGAATTAATAACAGTTAGGTTATCACCTTCAAGGATAATATTCTTAATCTTGTAGCGAATTGCAACTTGAATTGCCTTTAATGCAGCTAAAGCCTCTGTTTTTAGAATGTTAATGTGTCCAATATCATCGCTTCCAATGAAAAGAATCTTACCATCCGAATCTCTACAAATATAGCCTATTGAAGATTATGAGGGTTTAACAGATCCATCAAAATTGATCTTGCACCAGTCTTGTGGAGGATGTTTCCAAGTTCGGTTATGAAGCAGGCGTCGATTTCTTTTTCTTGTTCCCTTAGTTTGATCTTGTTGTGTTGTAGCAGTTTTCCAATTATTAAATTGAAGATATGCTTGTTCCGCTATCTGTTTCGGAGATGTTGGTTTATTTCGAAAAATCATATTATTTATGGCCGTCCAAATGTTATTCCAAAGGAAGATAAGAATTTTGACATTATGCTGTTGAGTAGATTGGTTGATCAAATTTGTAAAATCTTGTATAAAATCAGCAGTTCCAGACGTGGTAATGTTTTGTCCTGCAATGGTATTGAAATGTTGTATAGCCTGTCTAGTATGTATGCACTCAAAGAATAGATGTTCTCGGGTTTCTGACATTGAACCGCAAAGTACGCATTGATCTGACATCCTATGGTAATGTTTGTTCAAGCGTTCCGTTGTGGGAAGTGAATCGGAGACGACTTTCCAAATAAAGTTTTGTAGCCTAGGCGGAATATCTTGTTTCCAGATCCATTGAAATAAATCTGTGTTTGCATTGTGAGTTGTGGTTGACGATAAATTTCTTGCCGAAGAAGTTGTGAACGTGCCAGTAGCAGTTGGTGTCCAAACAATCCCGTCTTCAGTTTGATGAATTGGGATATGAATGTTGAGTATGTGTGGTATAATATGAGGTGGGAGTTTTTGTTGTAATGCTACTGTGTCCCATGATCCATCTGGTGTTATGTATTGCTCTACCTTTTCTTGTTGAAGTTGCTGATTGTATGTGGGTAGTTGTGAAAGAAGAATGTTTGGAATCCATTTATCTGTCCAAAAATAAATTGACTTCCCATTTCCCACTTCCCATGAAATCGCTTTCTGGAAGGTGTTCCGGAGGTGTAACAGACGACCAAATTGCCAAGATTTTGATTTTTTATTATCCAATGTTAAAATATTATCCTCTTGTAGGTATTTTTCTGTTATTATTCGTACCCAAATGTTATCTTTATCTGTGAGTAGCTTCCATAATAATTTCATTTGTAAGGCGTTGTTGAGATCTTCAGCTTTATGTAAACCCAAACCCCCCTGAAATTTAGGTTTGCAAATGTTATCCCAGGATAAGAGTGGTATATACTTGTTGTTAGTTTTATTCCAGAAAAATTGTTTATTAATATCATCTATTTGTTTGCATATTCCTTTTGGGAGCGAAAAACATTGCATTAAATAATTTGTTTTGGATAGTAAATTTGATTGATTCAAAATAGCTCTGCCTGCTTGAGATATGGAGTTTGCTTTCCACTTAGATAATTGTTTCTGCATACTATGTATTGCGTAATCAAAGCACTCATTCTTAACTCTGCCACAAACGATAGGAATGCCCAAATATTTTTCCATTGAGTTTGTAATTTGGAGATTTAAAAGGGATGCAAACTGTTGTTTCTTATTCCTATCTATATTGGCTGAGGTTTGGAATGAACTCTTATGATAATTGATTGTTAATCCGGAAATTTCGGAGAATTTTTGGAGCATGCGTTTAATGTACATCATATTTGTTGTTGAAGCGTTTGCGAAGATAAGAGTGTCATCAGCAAAACATAAGAATGGGATTCGAGTTCCATGAGTAGATAACTGAATTCCTACTTTAGGGAACCGTTGAAGTGCTTGGTGCTGTAATGTTCGAGTTAGGTATTCCATTGCAAGAATGAAAATAAAGGGAGCAATAGGATCACCTTGCCTAAGACCACATTTGGGCTTAAACGTTGGCCCTGGTTCATTATTGACTAGAACTGAGAATGAAGAAGAAGAAATACAAGTCATTAGTAACGAAATCCATTTGTGATGGAATCCAAATTTTTGTAAGATTTGAACTATAAAGGGCCATTGCAACTTATCATATGCTTTTTCCATATCCAGTTTTAATGTCATCCATCCTCGTTTGCCTTTTTTCTTTTGATGAAACGAATGAAATACTTCGTGGGAGATGAGTATATTGTCAAAGATATATTTATCTTGAACAAAGGCCCCTTGACAGGGGTGAATTAGTTTTGGGAGTATACTTTGTAAGCGATTGGCCATAAGTTTCGTAATAATTTTATAAATTGTAGTACATAAACTGATCGGTCGGAAATGGTTAATTGTTTGTGGATTATCAACTTTTGGTATTAATACTACGAATGATTGCGCGCAATCAGATAGCAGAATATTAGAATGGAAGAAACTCTGAACAGCCTTAATGACCGAGGTACCGACAATTGGCCAGTAGGTGTTATAAAATTCTGCTTTAAAACCGTCTAGACCAGGAGTTTTGTCGTTAGGTAGCTCGTTAACGACCTTTTTAATCTCTGCTTCAGTAGGTTGTTTAGTTAACATATCGTTTTCCTCATTTGAGACAAGAGAAGGAATGATGTCTAAATCTGTATTCGAAACAGGGCGTACATGGTTGGTATTATATCGCTGTTGGAGATCCTTTGTAATTTCAGTTTGAATATCTTTTATATCATAGTAAATGTTATTATCCAAAGCATGATAAGAAATCATTTTTTGTTTGCAAGCTCGAATTTTAACAGAAGTCTGGAAATATTTTGTATTCTTGTCTGTTTCGTTGATGTGTTTATCCTTGGCTCGTTGCTTCCAATAAGTATGTTGGAATTCTAACAACTTATTATATTTTCAGATGTGTCTAATATATTTTTGGTATAGATAGGTATTTTGTTGATCAGCGAGGTGCTCATCCTGAAGTTGTTGTAACTTGGATTCTGTTTGTCGTAACTGCTCGAAGTTGTTGTTGTTATACTTTCGTAACCAGTTTTTTGTCTGTAATTTAAGTTGTTTTTGTTTTGAAAAGAGCTTATACATTAGGGATCCCTGGAAACGAAATCTCCATATCTTTTCCACTAATGTCTTGTAATTTGGGTTTTGAAGCCACGTATTTTCGAATCGAAAGGGGTAATTTTTAGCTATATTATTATTGCCTAGATTAAGTACAATACAACAGTGGTCAGAAGTAGTAAAGGGAAGATGATTGAGTGTAATGGAATCATGCCATTGTAAAAATTGTGGTTGAAGTAAAACCCGATCTAGTCTTTCAAAAGTAGTAACTTGTTGAGTTGTTGATTTACGCCAAGTAAATGGAAAACCCGTAAAATAATGTCAATGAGTCCATGTTGATTAACTAGGGAATTGAGACGGGAGAATCGAGTTGCAGGGATAACAGCTCCGCCTTGCTTATCAGCAGTTGTCAAGAGATCATTCAAATCTCCTATGAGTAAGAAAGGTAAATTAAATGATGAAATAATTTGGTTAATAAGATTCCAAAATGAAGCTTTTCCATCCTTTCGGCTGGGAGCATAAACAAAAATTATGAGAAAGCTTTTGGTATGATCCGTATATTGAACAACAATGATATTGTTGTTGGCATATTTTAAGTCGAATTGTTGTTTGGATATTCCTGATGAGAAGAGCAGCCATAAACCGCCTTTGGATCCATCTGCAGGAGAGTGGATTAAATTGTTAATCCCTAATTTGTGCAAGAACTGATTAGTTGGTAGAATATTTGATTTAGTTTCCGCTAAGCAAAACAGATCGATACGATTTTCTTTTTTCAGGAATGATATTTCGGTCCAAAAGTGGGGCCGACGGACCCCACGACAATTCCAGTAAGCAATATTCATATATAATGATTGTGAAAAAATATGAAGCCAATTTTATTGCGGTTATAGTGAACTTGTATTAAATTTTTGTTTTGAAATTTATCTTGATTAAATATTTTTGATAGTTGTCTTATGTTGTGACGAATCCAAATATTCCTAAGTTGTAAATTTTGTCCATTCGTTATAATGTCGCTCTTTGAGATTCGTTGTATGATTGTAATAGTATGTCGGTCTGTGAGCCTGGTGGTAAATCGGCCTGTGGGCCTAGAAGTAAGTCGGCCGGTGGACCTAGTATTAAGTCGGTCGGTGGGCCTAATAGTAGTTCGGCCGGTGGGCCTAATAGTAGTTCGGCCTGTGGATCTAATATTGTAAATAAGATTACTGATAAAGGGATAATTATTACGATTGACAGCAGATAAATATAAGAGTTTAGCCGAAATATTGGAAAGATATCTACTACACAAGCCAATCATATAGGAATTTGCATTAGATAAGCACAAAGGCAGGATAATTACAATAAATAAAAAACTAAAATATTGTTGGAAATTAGAACCCTTACTAATCAAGTTGCCAGCAAAAATGTTAACACGTGTACAACTAATAATACTAGAAGCATATATACTACTCCCTCCGTCCCATAATATAAGTCCTATTTGGGAACGCGCTATTATTCACCGTTGAAGCTTCGGTTTAAGATTTCTTCCAATATATAAGAAAAAATATAGTCATGTGGGGTCTTGTTTGATTCGTCTTAACGAGTACTTTAATAATATTAAAAAATTATAATTTTTAGGGTTATGTAATTAGAGATATTAACGATACAAAACCCGCATCGACGGATGTGCCCGGGATCAAATGAGGCTTATATTTTGGGACAGATGGAGTAGAAGACATGAAGTTGGCTATAGCAATAATGTTAACACGTGTACAGCAAAAATGATAATGCCAGCATAGATAAAAAGTCATGAAGTTGGCTACAGCTAATAATATTAGAAGCATGCTAATATTAAGAGAAAGAGTAAAATAGAGTCTCGAATATAAAGGCATTATATGACTAATAGAAAATAAAACGTAATAGAAAAGAAAACGTAAAGGGACGTTCAGAGTTGTGGTTAAAATGGCCCCTCCTGTAAATTATTAGACAGCAAGTTGGGGGTAATTTCGAGATAAGATAAAAAACGGTACAGATTATAGAGTGCGGTGGGGCCGGATAGTTGGTTTGAAGGGTGAAGATGGGATTAAAGGATCTGTAAGAAGCGTCACATCATTAGTCTTTATAATCAACTACTCCCTCTGTCCCAATATATAATCCTCATTTTGATCGGGTTCAAATATCGAGGCGGATTTTGTATCGTTAATATCTCTAATTACATAATCCTAAAAATTATAATTTTTTGATATTATCAAAGTACTCGTTGAGACGAATCAAACAAGACCCCACATGACTATGTTTTTTCTTATATATTGGAAGAAATCTCAAAGATTCCCTTCAACTGTGAATAGTGTCGGTTGATCAAATGGGGCTTATATTTTGGGACGGAGGGAGTACTACTTTCAAGTTGGAAATGGATTTAAATTTTTAGTGTCTTTTTATTATGATTTTTTGTTCTTCAGAGAATGGTACGTCATTGAAAATAGCAGATAGCATTGAATGATAGATGCTGATATGCACTTGGTCATTTTTATATTTTACAGAATCTTACCGTCACATCATTTTTTTTTTAGTATGTCTAGATTTTTATATATAAATAAGAAGGAAATAAATTGTATTAGTCAAATTTCAATAATTAAAGTTACAATTTTAATAATATAAAACTACTTTCTTTCTTTCTTTCTTTCAAATACTCGTAATTATTCAATGCTATCTGCTATTTCCAATCACCCACCCTTCCTAGTTTGCTGTAATTACTAACCTTGAAACCTTTGTATCTAAATTTTATGAGGCGACCCCTCTTTCTGTGATCAATACTATTACTGGACCCTTCTCTGAAACTGACTTTTTCGACCCATATATCGTGAACTTTGAATGGTTTTATCTTCCCTTATATTGCTTGACTTATGACATTATTAGTTTGTTGTTTATTATCAAGGATAAATACTGGAACAATAATGGTAGATTTCTCTTCCTTTTCCTTTGGTTGTTTGAGATTATGTGTTGGTCCATTTTCCCTCAGAATCCGACCATGGGAAGTGGAGAAAATTCTCAGAGTACTGAAATTTCGATCTGGATGAACAACAATGACTATGTGAATCATTTTTATTTTTTAGTATGTCTAGATTTTTATATATAAATAAGAAGGAAATAAATTGTACTAGTCAAATTTCAATAATTAAAGTTACAATTTTAATAATATAAAACTACTTTCTTTCTTTCTTTCTTTCTTTCTTTCTTTCAAATACTCGTAATTATTCAATGCTATCTGCTATTTCCAATCACACACCCTTCCTAGTTTGCTGCAATTACTAACCTTGAAACCTTTGTATCTAAATTTTATGAGGCGACCCCTCTTTCTGTGATCAATACTATTACTGGACCCTTCTCTGAAACTGACTTTTTCGACCCATATATCGTGAACTTTGAATGGTTTTATCTTCCCTTACATTGCTTGACTTATGACATTATTAGTTTGTTGTTTATTACCAAGGATAAATACTGGAACAATAATGGTAGATTTCTCTTCCTTTTCCTTTGGTTGTTTGAGATTATGTGTTGGTGCATTTTCCCTCAGAATCCGACCATGGGAAGTGGAGAAAATTCTCAGAGTACTGAAATTTCGATCTGGATGAACAACAATGACTATGTGAACCATTTCTCCCTGAACAATCAGATCTGGAAATTGATCTCCAATCTCCACAGTTATAATGACAATGTGACTCCGAATTTGAACAGTGATTTGAAGTATTTAAATTCTCTGCAGTTGCTTTCGCCTTCCTACTGTATTAATTTCATCATTGATCTCAACTTGAATAGGGAAACTAAACAATGTTATGCTGAACAATCATACTCTGAACTATGCAAAATTGAACAAGGCCCCTTTGGTAATGCCTTTCTGATATCTCCCCTTGGGTCTATCTGCTTGCATGAGCCTTTTATGGACTGGAATCCTAAGGTGAACCTGAAGGTTTTTATGGAGAATCAATGGAAGACAAATAACCAGGATCTACATTTGAAACTGATAAGGATCAATTTGTCTAAAAACGATTGTTATAGCACATCCTACCTGGAGCTGTTGCTATGGGAAATAAATGACTCATTTGAACAAATTTGTTGGAATCATACTATCTGTTGGAAAAATGAAACAATGAAAACGAACTCTTGTATGCTAACTTATTCCAAAATCATTGTATGCCTTACAGGAAATCTTAATCATAGAAATGGCATGGTAGTACACTGGAATTATTCCTCTATGGCAATAAATCAGCCGAACAACTCTGAACACTACAACATTATTACCAAAACCTTTTTGAAGTCCCCTAAATGTCTTTTGATATGGGGCAAAATCATCTTGAGTTTCTTATGAAGATTACGACCTGGAATTACCGTGGAATTGGAAAGAAAACCTTCTGGACGGATGTTGAATCTTTCTGCAAAATTGAACGCGTTCAATTATTTGTACTCTTTGATGTTGTTGATTCTTCTGCCAATCTTGGCCCATTGCAGCATGTTGGAACGATGCCGTTCCCTCTGGTTTTGATGATGATAACCTCAAATGCATTTGATGGTTTTTAGTGTGACTATGAGTTTCAGGAAACGATTGAGTCAAAGGAACGATGAAAACCAATGAAGAGTCAAAACAGAGAAGAAAAGGAACAGAGAAGTCAACAATGACAAAACAACACGTTGGAACAGAAGAAAAGAATAGACGTGTGATGTTAAACCGAACAGAAAAGGGAACAGCGAAAGGAACGAAGGACGCGCGTTGAAACCAGGGAACAACGCAAGGAACGGAGGACGCACGCTGAAACCCTAAAGCGCCGCCGCATCTCTGTTTATGGAAAACAGAATTTGAATTGCAACTTGGGCCGCAAGGAAGATATCGTGGTTGAGATATTGTGGTTAGAACTTATTAGGAAAGATTGTATAGGATTTTATGATTTGATTTTCCTTAATTAAATTAGGGCAAATCGAAGAATATTCCTAGACTATTTAAGAGAAGGTTGTGAACTTCATTTGGTAACGGAACTGACGGCATTCCTACAGAGAAGAGCATTTGGAAGAAGAAGAAGAAGAAGAAGAAGAAGAAGAAGAAGAAGAAGAAGAAGAAGAAGAAGAAGAAGAAGAAGAAGAAGAAGAAGAAGAAGAAGAAGAAGAAGAAGAAGAAGAAGAAGAAGAAGAAGAAGAAGAAGAAGAAGAAGAAGAAGAAGAAGAAGAAGAAGAAGGGACATGCCTTTGGTGAGTTAAGTACTTGTTAGGGTTTTGAGTGTCTAGTGTGTTATTAGGAACTTTGCATTAAGGAGTCTAGATATCTAGGAGTAAACTAGATTGAGATAAGACTTGCTTGTTTGTAATTGCAGTAGTAATAATACAAGTAGATATTTGAAATCCTACTAGGGAAACCTAGAGGTAGAGGTTTTATCATTCAACTAGTTGGTTGAGTGAGTTTCCTCTATAAGGAACGGAGTCTGTTACTTTGTTATTCTGTTGTTATATTCCGTTGCCCAAGGAACGAACTTTCCGTTCCTTGATCTAACACACACGATTCAACACAGCACCTTATGTGATACGAGTTTGGAGTAAGTGCAGTTGAACCAGAGGTGCTCTCTAGATTCAGCTGCAGCCAGGCAGAGAGGACATCTGTCATCAGAAATGATGCCCATGCGAAGGAGTTTATCCTTGGTGTTTATGCCACCTCTAATGATCATCCAAGAGAGGAAGGAAATTCTTAGGGTGATCAATTTCCCCCTGATCATTTTGTTCCACTCAGCAGGCTCTCCAGGGTTTCTAAATGCATCATACATGGTTCGGCTATCATACCTGCCTCTGTTGGTCATGATGATAGGAATGTGAGAATTATTGTTCGAGAGTTTCTCCAAGATGTCATCCCTCAGGTTGATAATAGAACTCCAAATAGCACTGTCAGTGCTCTTTCTGCTGATATCCCAGAAGCTTATGTTCCTCAGTAAGTTTGTGTTTGCCCAGGTATGCCAGATGGAATTTGAATCTCTGAACATGTCATAGATGAGTTCACCCATGGAGGCTTTGTTCCAGGAAAGGATTTCTTTTAATCCAAGCCCTCCTTCATCTCTTGGCCTACATACAATACTCCAGGCAATGGGAGCTTTGCGACTGTCAATATTGCCACTCCACAGAAAGTTTCTCATGCCAGCAGAGATCTTCTTGATCACTTTCTTGGGAATAATGAAAATCTTGCACCAGTAATTTGTGATTCCATACAAAACGGCCTGCACAAGTTGCAACCTTCCAGCAAATGAGAGTTTCCTGGTGGCCCAGGAAGAGACATTGGACACAATTTTCGCAACCAGAGGGCTGTAGTCTTGGCAACCTGCTTTCTTGCTGCAGAGAGGGACACCCAGGTAAGTGACTGGAAGTTCCCCTGTTTGATGATAGATTAGATCTTATTTAGTATTGTTCTATGAATCTAGGATTATAGATTTGTGGGGGCTATTTGGTATTCAGATTTTTCGGACTATGTTATTGAGCTTGGAAATTTATGAAATTTTACAGGTGATATATATCTTATAGAATAACATCTCTGTAAAGTTTGAGATGATTTGGATGCGTGGATTGATAATTAAAATTCAGATAAGTTGATTCGGTGTTTTCAGAATTCTGGATTGGGTGTAGAACTTTGAAAATTCATAACTATGTGTGTATAAGGAGTTACGAAACCCATTAGTAGTCATTAGAAATCTTATGTTATGTACTGTATCATGTTATTTTGGTAGAATTTTATAGATTCTATAAGGTGTTGAAATCTGAGAAAAACCGTGAGCTTTGGCTGTATGCTGAATCCTGAAAAGCCCTGATTTGTATGAATTTCTGGGTATTATGTAGAACTCGGAATTGTATGAATCTGGTGCCATTGGAAAGATAATGAAGTTAGGATTATGGTAAATTAGTTATGTAATTTTTGGAGTTCATTAGATAATTGTTTGGGAATTTATAAAGAACTTGCAGTGCTCAGAAATTCAGGATCTTAGCTTATTTCTTAGCTTTTGATTAGTTGTTCATGTTTGGATGTCCTAAGTATTTTAGGACTAATTGTTATTGATATCTATTCATTAGGTTCCTAATCTTGTTCATTCCTACTCCTTTTCTTTTGGTGTCGGAAGCTTCTCCCTTGAGGTAAGTTCTTCTGGACTTACTTAGCTTTCGATTCTTATATGCGCTAGACTTGTAGACGGGGCATGTGGGGCCGTATTTTGGGAGACCACCCTAATTGTTAAGTGTGTTCTTTTAAATGATTTGTAGTAATGTTTTCAATTTGGTTTCCACTGATATGGTTATGGGCATGGGGTAAGTCGTCGAGGAAGTGACCCTCAGGCATAACCGCCCCTTCTTGAAATGTTAAATGTTTTAGCAAGTGCTCTAATAGGGACATAGCCGGGGTTAGAAGTTTAATGGTTGAAAACGGACAATGAGTAAAGTTGCGTACTGACCGTTGTGCCGAGATTGAGGCCGTAGGGTGCCATGATTGGTAATCATTTTGAGTTTTGAGATGGTTGTTGAATGATCTAATTCATGATGTAATTATAGATCAAGTTGTATTATGATATTATTGTTAAACGATTGGAGATGTGATATATATTGTTGATGAATTCGAGTTGGTATGTGCTTATGTGCTTATGTACTTCTATATATCTAATGTTCGTCTTTGTTATTGTAATTCGGTTATTGAGTATATTGATACTACTACTACTACTACTAAAAGCAATATATATATATATGTTCATATAGACAGCTTGTATTTTGGTTTTACTTCGCATGTTTTCTTCTGCTTGTTTGGTTCATATTAGATTCGTTAGCTAATGTGATAATTGTTGTGGTTTTTAGGTAATGTTACTGGCGTGTTCGGTGCGCTAGAGGGACCCTTTCTGAATAATGGTGGCCAACCTCAACATGATGTGCCTTAGGATGGTTTCATCGGTTCGTTTGAGTTTGTTAGAGTTTACTTCTAGGAACCTTTCATTGGTCCTAGGAATAGTGGATATATCACTATAGTTTCAGTCTTCCGCATCGTTCTTCTAGTTATACTTTGGGTATTGCATACATGCTGGTTTTCATCGATACTATTTAATAATTATAAGTTGGATAGTTTTCATTATTTTCTCGTCGTGCCTTTGTTGGAAGCTCCAATTTAGTGATTTTGTTGTCAGACTAGGTCTGGTGGACACATGTGTGGACCACTACCATGTAACTCCCCGAGTGTTTGGACGGGGTGTTACAAATTGGTATCAGAGCGAGGTTGACAAAAAGGGCACAAGGTCCTGACATTAAAGCACAAGAGGTCCAACTTTGATTTTAAACCAAGCTCGAGCTTTAAACTTTTGAAATTTGGTTTTATGGGGCATTTTGCATGTCGAGTAAAAAGGCACGTTGAGACGCCATCATCAGATGAGGGAAACCCTGTAAGCTTTATTTTATTTCCTTCTAGATAGATGTTAGTAGTTTTGCAAGTAATTATTAATGGTTTCGTGCAAGTTAGCTATGGCACGAGGAAGAGGGAGAGGTAGAGGAAGAGGAAAGGGAAGAGGGGTCGCTGTTGAGCCCCAAGTCGAAGAGACTGCTGAGAGTGAAGGACCAACATTGAGTGTCCAGCAAGGACAAGGTGCCTCTTATGGTGATGTTGACCAAAGTCCTACTAGATCAGGGCAACCTTCAAAGGTTCCACCTAATGAGATACCCGAGTTTCGTAACTTAGTCCAAGAAGCGGTTTTGTCCTTCATGCAAAACCTTTATGGGGGAAGTCAGGTACCAACTTTGTCTGGTGTTTCTCCTCAAGCATCGGGTTCTAAGGCACCAGTTCCTCCAATGCCTGCTCCTAGGGTTCCGATAGTGTCGGCACAACCCCCGCCAACCCAAGGGAAATCTAAGGTGTCAGTCCAACCTGAGAGAGATCGAAAAGACACGGGTCCGGATAGATGGCTTCGTGAGTTCATCTACTTGAAGCTTCCTTTCTTCACGGGAGGTCATGGGAAGGATGTGGAGTTGTGGTTGAGACAGGTCACCTTTGCTCTTAATACGATCAGGGCACCAGAGGATCGGAAGGTGTCGCTAGCTCAGAGTTTGCTTAGGGATAATGCTTTTGACTGGTGGTCCTTACAAACTATGGATCATGACGTGAGTTTTGAGGAGTTCTCAGAAATGATAAGAGACGAGTATTGTCCCAGTGCTGTCAGGGATGCTCGAGTTCGAGACTTATACAATGTTGTGTGGGAGAACGCATCGGTTGCAGAAGCTTCCATAAATTTTAAGAGAGAACTAACGTATGTAGCCGATGTTGTGAAATCAGAAAAGCAACGCATTCATGCATTTTCTAAGAGGATTAGACCAGATATCCATCAATATTTGGCTGGATTTGGGTGCTCCACACTGAGAGAGTACCAGAATAAAGCTATGGCATATGAGATGGGGAACCCACAGTATAGGCGTCCTAATTCTACTCAAGGAAATGACAAGAGACAGAAGACGCCGTCAGGATTCAGAAGTGATGGGAAACCGAGTTTCACGCCACAGGGAGGCAGAAATCAAGGACAAATACAGGGATAGTCTCAGGGTTAGCAGAGTCAATCCCTTCACTATGGGGGTTTTGGTGGACAAAGGCGATGCTATAATTGTGGTAGTTCGGATCATCTGAGGAATGCTTGTAACAAGCCACCGATCACTTGCCATACTTGTGGGCAAAAGGGACACCGAGCTGTTTTCTGTCGCAACAAAGGAGTTGCTCAGTCACAGGGTTCATCACCAGCTCCAGGGGTAACAGGAGGATTTAGACCACCACCACCTCAGACTTTTGTTCCTCCAGGACAGGGTCGTGGCCGAGGACGGGGAAATGGAGCTGGGAATTCAGGAGCTAACCCACCCCGAATATTCGAGATGAGAAGGACCGATGAGCCCAATGCACCTACAGCTACAAGTACGATTTAGATCCGGTCTGAACCGGTGAAGATTCTTTTTGATACTGGCGCTACCCATTCATTTATTGCTGCATCATGTGTAGATAGATTACATTTGACTTGTTCTATTGGTACACCATTTGTTGTGGGCCTACCCGATGGTAGTAAAGTGGGTGGGGATAGAGAGATACGACAATGTCCGATACATATAGGAGATCGAGATTGGTTGGCCGATTTTATCGTAATGGCACTGCCAAATGATGATGTGATTCTGGGCATGGACTGGATAACAAGATATAGAGTGCGCGGTCCTTGATATTAACAATCATACAATAACTGTGATGGCTGATAATGGGACCCAACATGTATTCTGGGGACGTGATCCCGAGAAGTCAGGAGCGGTGATTAGTGCTATGACAACGGTCAATCTGTTGAACGAGGGATGTGTTGGTTATTGGTGTTATGCTCTCCAGGAGAACAAGGAGACCCCTGGACTCACAGACATTCCGGTGGTACGAGAGTTTGAGGATTTGTTCCCTGATGAGCTTCCAGGACTCCCACCTCGAAGAGAGGTAGATTTCAGCATCGAATTGGAGCCAGGGACCCGACCAATTTCTCGAGCCCCATACCGTATGGCACCGGTGGAGATGCAAGAATTGAAGACGCAACTGGAAGAGTTGGCAGAGAAAGGTTATATTCGCCCAAGTGCATCATCTTGGGGTGCTCCGGTACTATTTGTGAAGAAGAAAGATGGGTCGATGAGGTTATGCATCGATTACCGAGAACTTAATCGAGTCACCATCAAGAACAAGTACCCGCTTCCTCGCATTGACGACTTGTTTGATCAACATGAAGGGGCAGTGGTGTTTTCCAAGATTGATTTAAGATCTGGATGCTCTTTTTCAGATAAAGGGCCGAGTCACCATCAAGAACAAAGTAATATCTAACTTGCCATAATGAAGTTCCAGGTGTATCATACATTGGTTGGACTGAGATCATTGATAGTATATCCCTTATAACACTTTTCCTTCCGACCTTCCAGCACCGAGTTTATGGATTGGATTCAGTCAGCGTCACGACATAATCAAAAGGAAAGAGTGATGGTTACCGACGAACGCTTTCAAAGGGATTGGTGCTCGTAGGCCTCACTTGCATCCTCCTCGTGCTCCTTGAATTAGTCCATTGTTGTGTGAGGCTGTAGAAGGAAGGGTTGATTGATATTTGTATTTGGTTCTTGGGAGACATCTTAGGGCTCCAAGGGTCTTGCCTCTATTCAATTCGGTTCTTTCTATATCCCCTTTGTTTATCTTTGTTTATATTTCATTTGCTAACTTCCATTGTTGTTGTTTCTCTTTGTGCTTACCCTTCCATTTTCCTTTGAGTCACCTGGCATCAAGATCGTGCCACCCATGGATAATCCCCGCATCATGCACACACCATAACCTATAACCCAAGATATAATTATCTAAACCTTGATCACCAGATTACGTAGAAATCTCAATACTGTATATCATTATGTGACAATCATCCTCGGACACATATGTCTTCTTATCACCTTAATATACTCATCATTCTTACATTAAGTACCCAAAAGTATCTCACCAATTATTCATTGAACTTTCTTAAATTTTGAACTTTCATAAGCCCATGTTGCGAGTCAGATTAAATTCATAGATGTATGAACATTCTGTATAATGTTTGATCTCTGTAATATTTTTTTTGAGCAATAAAAAATACATTTAAAGTATTTTCGGGCTAAAAGGATGTTCGGGTACGAATATATTTAACCCGGGGTTAAAAGAACTCGTACCCATACTTCCCTCGGCCATTCAAGTGCGACCTTCTAGAAAAATCATCATAACTCTTGATTCCATAATCCATTCAATGTGAAATTTGGAAGGATTAAAATAGACTTCTAGATCTAACTCCTCGAATTGGAATCACCTCATTTGGAGTTCGGAGCTGAGAGAACGGCCCCGTTGAAGTCAGGACAATTTCCTGATGACCGCCACCGCACCCGGCGGTGAGGTCTGCCGCACCCGCGGCGAAGTCATTTCCGAAGTCGGTAACAGGTCGGCCACCGCACCCTTGCCGCGACCCCACCGCACCCCGCCATAGACGTCAGTGAGTTCGTCATTGCGATAAGGTTTTGGCCGTGTCATGCTTGGCCGATCCTTGCTCCCCACGGCTCTTCTTCTGGTTGAGACACCTCATGGTGTGTGTGTCAAGCTGATGGACGTCTTGGGAGGGCTATTTATAGAGTGTGAGAGGCAGAGGAGAAGCCACAAGAGTGCTTCCTCACCATCTTCTTCCTCTCCTCTGTCAAAACACCATTGTTGGGCTGGTTTTGAGCTCGGTTTGAGAGCAACTTCGGGCCTTGTTTCGAGCAAGAGAATAGTGGTTCCTAAAGGTGGTTTGAAGCTTAAGAA
The DNA here is from genome assembly GCA_027886185.1 of Rheum nobile. NCBI lineage: Eukaryota > Viridiplantae > Streptophyta > Magnoliopsida > Caryophyllales > Polygonaceae > Rheum > Rheum nobile. The sequence goes on along the minus strand of WOAB01000719.1, from coordinate 3,219,439 downwards.
GGTGGGAGACTCAACCAAGAACGAATCGAAGCCTAAGGGATCGATTTGGGTAAGTTTTCTTCCTGACTTTTCTGTCAAACTCTCGCCCCTGCTGTCTTGCCGCACCCGCGTCAGCCACCACCGCACCCGCGGCAGGCATGGCCGTGGTGTGTGTATGTGTGTCTTGGGTGTTGTTTGGCTTGGGTCGAGGCTTGGCTTCCTTGATCCTTTCTTTCTTATTCCTTAGATTCATATATATGGATATTGGACTAAGTTAGGATCTTGTTATGGGTCATTTCTTAGGATTTATAATCCAAGAGCTGTCCCCGTTTCAGACTCAAGAACCCGTTGTGCTAAGCCTTGTTCATGCTATCGTCAGATCTTAGGCAAGTGGCGGTTCGCTCTTGCTCATCATTCCATATTTCCATTAATTATCAGCTGTTTATCTGAGTAATTAATTTGGGATGATTATTGTGTTTGTCTGGAAAAGGTTTTATAAATAGTTTTGAAAACCGTTTTGAAAACCATATAATAGATTGTATATCTGCTAGAACAGCGCTATTATTGATGATCGCCTTTCGGGCCTTTATGTGGATTTATCCTAATTTAATGTTGTGCTATGACTGTTAGTTAGCACTGGTAGATAGGAACGCCTGGATCCTGAGAGTTCCATTCGCGTTTCTTTATAATTGTAAAGGGCGATTAAGACCCTGCGATAGTAGAAGTTTGGATTCTGAGAGGTTCATTCTTCTTCGGGCGAGCAAGACCCTGCGATAGAAGAGGCTTGGATCCTGTGAGTTCCATTCTTTCGATGTAAATTTGCGGGTTGGATCCTTAGAGTTCCATTCCTTAAAGTACGAGCCCTACGCGAGGGGGTATGTACATTAAAAGCTTAATAACGTGAAGTAAGTTTGTTTTGGAATAAAATAAGATAAGTTCCCGAGAGCACATAATTAATAAATCTTTGGCGAGTAGTGCAGCTAAGTAAATAGTGCAGCTAGGAAAACTCATCTCGACTTGAATGTAGTACGTTCTCTTTCCAATATGGATTCGCTGTAAGCGGTGAGGTTGGTTGTGGACCGAAGCATCTCAGTCAGCTTTTAAGGCTTCGTTGTGTGATTCTTTAAATGTTCCAGACATTGTCATGCTTCTGTTAAGACCCGATCTTTTGGAGTCTTTCTTGTTAGATTTTCCCATAAGACTCATTTCCGTTGGAGTCTTCTCTTGTGCATACCTCTTGTTGATATATTTCAGTAGAAGTGTGAAGGTTGACTATCGTACTCGGCTATTAATCGAGGGATGATGAGTTTAAACCTAGCACGACTACTTCAAACCTTCTGCTTTGGTCACTTGCAAGTCTATTTCGTAGACTAACCCAAGAACATTGTTCTCTGCACGTGGGCTGGTGTCATCCGTTCGATTCGGCACATCAGATAGAGTGTAGATTGAGGAGACTAGACTGACTATGAAGACGACGGTGATTTTTGGTTGTTTTAATAATTTCTTTTAATCAGGTTGAGATCCTTGGGAGATGACCATTGTGGTCAAGACTCTTGTTTGTAATATTTTTAAAAGACTTCCGCTGTACTTATTTAAACTCTGTATTTGTCCTATTCGGGATTGGGATGTAATCCCGAGACTCATGTTTTATATGAATAAATGTTATCATTTTGTATCATTTGTATTCAAACGGTAAAGCCTTGGGTGACCTTGGTAAGGAACACTGGGGTCACTGGCGGTAATACCTTTCCAAATGGGTTATAAATTTGGGGGTGTTACAATCATCAGGATCATAAATCATTATTAAAAACCATACCCCGGGTATATTTGTTTTAAAGAAAACGTCATCTAAAGAAAACACATATTTATAACAGTTTTGAAGACACACACAATAACGTCGAAAACATGCCCAAGTAGATATCTCTATGGGATAGATGATATAGATTTTGAGATGCATATGTGTGTATGGGATAGATCTATGTGGTCATGATGATGTGTGTGATGTATATTTATGTGTGATGGTTATGCTGGTCATTTTCATAATGTTAGGTAATTTCCTATGATACTATGAATTATTTCATGGATAGAGAGACATCCCTCGATTATGGCTCTGAGGAGTGGGTCATGGGAGGTCCTCTACTTAACGTGTAGGAAGGCTGGGTCATCCGATCGGTGACACCTTTTCATTAGTAGAGCTCTCTATTCTTTTTGTGTGCTTTGCTATAGTAGCCTCCTTGATCATGGCTGGATTCAGCGGGCGAGGAGGTGCTTTGCCAATGTTTAGGAGGTGCCGCGAGGAGGTGCTTTGCCAATGTGGTAATTGTCGTCATATGATTAATATGGAATTTATAGTGAATAATTGGGTATATATATACTTGTTGTATTTCTTATCATTTATGAGTGCGTATTGTAGTTGTTCGTGATTTTGAAATATGGTTATGGCTGATATCATAGTTAAGCGGATTGTGTTAGTAAACATGTTCATTCTAATAAAAGATTTTATGTTAAGTTGTATATTGATATTGTCTATGTGGATTGATGTGGAATTTGGTGATGAATAAAATGATGATGAATAATTATGGGTCACTGGGATTAATCCTAGTGTTGTTGTGCCTGATGTTTAACACTTTATATGTCTACGTTCTATGATTTTATACCTTTGGCGGGGAAGGATGCTCCAAGCCCTACTAGAGTTTTGAATGGTTTTTTTACGAAATTTATTCCTCGCTATCCACATGGTTCGGGTTGGGTGTGTCGAAGGTGGATACCTTACCTGTGTTGTGGAGGGGGGCTCACCAAGCTAGCGATGTCGTTTCCGTCCGACAGGTAAAGGTAATGTGTTAAGGAAAATACCTTACCTGTGTTATGGAGGGGGGGCTCGCCTAGCTAGTGATGCCGTTTCCGTCCGACAGGTAAAGGTAGTGTGTTAAGGAAAATACCTTCCCTGTGTTGTGTTGGAACTCATTTTTAACAAGTGGTGCCGGGCACTTTCGGTGGGCTCCGGCCATTGTCAACACCGGAAAGTGGAAGCATTGGCTTCCTCTAGGCAAGAACATTCTCGTAGTGTACTCATACGACAAAACTGATTTTCGTTTGAATGAGAAATGGAGGCCCAAAGAAGCTTGCATGAAGTGCAATACTTGGGGAAAAGATTGGGATCAAAGTGTATCCCACATTGGAAATTTGGAGGTAGAAATACCACCATATATAGGGGAGAAATGGACTCAAGGTTGTGGCCTTGGGTCATTACCCATTTTCAATGGGAGAGGACCTAACTCATCAAGCCCACACGCGCGCCGAGCCGAGCGAGTCGGGTCAGGCGAGCAAGCCGAGCCATGTGATAGGACAAAAACCTACCCACAAGCATATGGGTTCAGTTGTAGTATTCTCAAGTGTCGTTCCCAACGAGGACTATGTAGTATTAATTGTATCTTAAACCAGTAAGCTAAGCCAAAAGATTATGAGTTTTGTTGAACTAATGACTAAAATTGAGAAACAAATGCAAGTGATGATTGTAATCAATGGAGGGGAAATTTCCAAGGCAAGGGATCCCCGCAACTATGCTTCAGTAGACTTAACTAGATAAATGTCTGAACTTGGTCTGTCTTTGTTGAAAGTAACTATCTTAGGTAATTACTAATTCCTCTCGGATGATAGTAAATGTGCCTAGATTCAATTAACATCTACTCTTGCGACTTGCTAATCAAGATCTAGACCCCTTGAGCACTTAGAATCTAAGGTCAAACTGAATCAACATCCACTCTCGTGACTTGCTGAATCCAATCTAATCTTAGAGTTTCTATGATAGTTATTAATCCACAGGAGAAATTAAGACGCTCTCGCAATAATAAAATCTCAGGTTCAATTCCTAGTATTCCAATAGAAGTTATCACCTCTCGGTCTCAAACCCTATATGACTACCTATTAACGTTTTTACCTCTCGGTTGCAAACCCTAATAGGATCCAATTCGCATAAGCTAATTTGGGCATAAAGCATCTAGGAATGAATCAACAAAGTTTCAGACTTCCATTCAGACAAATATCAAACGAGTCTACCTACGCATAGTTGGGATCACCCCAACCCTAGAAATATGGAAATTAGCTAGACATAATCGCAAGATCAACCAAAGAAAATATAATAACGATGGAAATCATAAACAAGATTAAAGAGGAAGATGAACTTAGTCTCGAATCCAGTAGAACAATCTCCAATGTTGCAATCTCTTCCAAGGAGGCAAAACAATTAGGTCTAGAGTTAGAAAAATGGCCAAAGGTTCGGAAAAACCTAAAATCCGAAATACTTATACCCATACTAAAAATAAAGTCATTCGGGTAAACTGCACGGCCTGTGCTTTGGCCGTGCGAAAAACGCACGGGCAAGCACACGGCCAAAATACACATAAACATGACCGCACGGCCTATACGAAAAACGCACAGGCAAAACGCACATGCAAGGCAAAAAACGCACATGCAAACAACGAGAAATCACCGCCTGCACGGCCGTGCGCTAAAACGCACGGCCTCCTTGTTTAACTCTTGATGAAATGCACGACCTCTTTGTGTTTCTGCCCTACTTCTTGTTTCAGCTCGGAATCCGGTCCAAACTCCTCATAGCTCGTCCCGTTAGCCTTCGGATGACATCCTAAGTCCCAGCAGTGTCCTTAAACAGCTCTAGAAATCCATCCAAGTACCTGTAAACACACATTTCCTAGAGTAGACCTCCATAACGAATAAAAACAATGCAACTAGCTATAAATGCAACACACAATGCATAAAACAACTCAAATTAAACACAAATGCATGTCCTAGACGTGTAACAAATTGGATGTCATCAAATTCCCCCAAGCTTAACCCTTGCTTGTCCTCAAGCAAGTACATAATCAATGAATCCACAAAATATGTTAAGGTTGTTTCAATCCAAGAGACAAGTGAACAATGACCATGAAAGTCCAAACAAATGACAACTTCCTTCCTAGCATACTTCTCAATCAATGACAAGATGAAATTAGTTCTTCTACTCTAGACCTCACCAAGATAAATATAAAATCACTCACACTCAAGTGTTTGGGATATGTGTTTCGCTCAATTCTCTACTTTGAATGCTAACTACCATAAGCTTGCAACAATATCTAGATCTCCACTGCTAGAGACAATGCAAAACACAATCATGAGACATTCAAATGGGGTTGTGATGGGGCCAAGGTATATTAATAAGGCATGGATAAATTTTGGCCATGTGGTGCTAAATCCAGGGAAAAGAACTTCACAATGACACCAAGCATAAACTGATTTTACAATAAGCTCAAAAATAACAACCCAAAGTTCATCATTCTGTTTACGCACTTCTTTTCTTCCTCTTCATCAATTTTTTTTTCTTCAATGAAGAAGAAGAAAGCATATATATTGAACAGAATGGTACATATTAATGATCACCCACCATTTATGCTCCTCCCCCAAGCTTAGTCCATGTCCACACTTAGCAAACTAAAATTCAACCCCCTGGATATGTAGGATATATAATATGCTCGGATTGCTTTGTGGAGCTTTCAAAGAATAGGCTATAAGGCTCAGAGGGCTTCAAGCAGAGGGAAATAATATTAGGGTGGTCAAGGAAAATATTGGCTCATGAAAATAATGCCTCAATAAAAAATGTAATGCATATAAGTCCTAAATGCAGTCTCGAAGAGGCATTGAAGCAAGTTCTAGAGATAGCAAGCAAAGAGAGATCACACAAGAAAATAAGAGGACTTATGCAATTGTAGTCCAAGAAAGGCTAACAAGCTCACTAGGACATTTTGTCTAGAATATCGGTTCTAACACATCTCAATCAAAGTCCACATGCTCAGGTTATTGTCAAAAGTTTGATCAGTCATATCATGCCCATAATGCAATTGTAATATTAACAACCAAAACATGTTAAGGGGACTCATAAAGCATGGGTTGCAAGAAAAACAAACAAAGGAAAGAAACAAGGGAGTCAAATCCAACATCCAACAATGCAATGCATGCAAACATCATAAAAAATATATGGACAACTAATACTAAATGCAAATGCAAAAGGAAACGTGTCATCCTACTAATGAATGTCAACCCCCCAAGCTAAAATCTACATTATCCCCAATGTAAGGAAATTAACAAGAGGAAGAAGAAACGCACCAAAGAGGTCTACTGAGGAGGTGGTGGTGGGTACTTGGCGCTCGGGTCAAAGGGGTACCCGAACATGTTATGATAGTAGATACTAGCAACACCCTGCTGCGGTTGGGCACGACGCGGTGGATATGAAGCCATAGTGCTTCAAACAAGGGGTGGTAGGGGTATTAGGGAGGTGGCTCGCGAGCAGGTTGGGCGCGGATCTGGGTTCGGTTCGGGGTTGGGGGGTCGCCGGAGAGAGGGTGAGGATGAAATCAGGGGCGGTGTGGTGGTGGGGGTGGAACAGCTCCGACGTGGCCGTGGTGTGCAGCGGAGGTCGAAGGGATGGCGGAGAGGAATGGCAGCGGGATGTGGTCGCCGGTGGTCAGGTCTGGGCTGGGAATGGGTCGCCGGTGGTCGATGTGGTTCGGTGAAGGGGAACGAGAATGGAGGTGGAAGGAGAAGGGATGTGTGAGAGGGAGTTCGGGGGTGAGGAGGCAGGGTAGGAGGAAAAGAAAGGAGAAGGGGAGGAATTTTTTTTTTTTCAGGAGAAAAACGCACGGCCGTGCGAAAAAGTGCACAGGCCATGCGGTGCTCTCGAAGAGGGGAACGTAATTTAAATTCAAACAGCTACCAGAAACGCACAGCCGTGCGAAAAAGTGCACAGGCTGTGCGATGCTCTCGAACACCGATTTTCTCTTCTTCTTTTTTTTTTGAAAGAAATACATACCTTGGGTTGCCTCTTAAGAAGCGCTTGTTTAAGGTCCGTAGCCTGACCTTCCATCAACTTTAAGTATTCGGATCAGGAGGGTCGGTGGTGCCCTGCTTGATCGGATCAGATGTGACAACATGCTTCAATCGACGACTCTGCACCTTGAATTTTTCAGGAGAAAAACGCACGGCCGTGCGAAAAAGTGCACAGGCCGTGCGGTGCTCTCGAAGTGAGAATTAAATTAAATTCCCAAAAACGCACGGCTGTGCACTAAAGTGCACAGGCCGTGCGATGCTCTCGAATAGGGGAAATTAATTTAAATTCAAACAGCTACCAGAAATGCACAGCCGTGCGAAAAAGTCCACAGGCTGTGCGATGCTCTCGAACACCGATTTTCTCTTCTTTTTTTTTGAAAGAAATACATACCTTGGGTTGCCTCCCAAGAAGCGCTTGTTTAAGGTCCGTAGCCTGACCTTCCATCAACTTTAAGTATTCGGATCAGGAGGGTCGGTGGTGCCCTGCTTGATCGGATCAGATGTGACAACATGCTTCAATCGACGACTCTGCACCTTGAATTTTCCAGAGTTCTTATGCCATAACTCAATTGTCCTACCTTTCAGAACTCGAGTCACCCTATATGGTCCTGACCATCTTGTCCCCTTAGGACCAGGAAACATGTTGGATTTTTCATGGGATAACAACACCATATTTCCACTCTTGAACTCAACCATTCTCTTGGCCTTCTTCCTTTTCGTTGGAGTTTGCCTTTTCTTTGCATTAGAATTCTCACCATCATCTAGGTCCGGATCTCCCCAAGACAAATCCAACAGACAAGCAATGTCAGATATGATCTCATCTTGCTCGGGATCAACCTCAATCTTACAACAGGCATCTGTGATAGGAGTTGGTGGAGTGTCTTTGTATATCTCAAGGAAGTAATCCTTGAAATATTTATACTCAATCTTCTCTTCCCCTATTGTGAATGAAAGTTTCCCATTCTTGACATCAATATTAGCCTCAGCAGTGGCTAAAAATGGTCTCCCAAGGATGATGGGAGTTTTATCACTAACCTCCATGTCAAGTATCACAAAATCTCCTGGTATGAAGAACTTTCCCACCTTCACAGGGACATTTTCTATTATGCCAACAGGTTGAGTAACAGACCTATCAGCCATAATGAGACGCATCTTGGATGGAACAGGCTCACCCAATTTCAGTTCTTTGCAGATTGACGAAGGCATAACATTGACACTAGACCCGAGATCACAAAGACAATTATAGGTCAGATTGCCAAAATATGCAGGGATAAAGAATTCACCCGGATCTTATAGTTTCTTTGGCATCTTCTCAGCACAATCCATTGTCAGAGCCACAGTCTCATAGTCTTCCAGCCTTCTCTTCTTGATCAGAATCTCTTTCAGAAACTTAGCATATGCAGGCATTTGAGTGAGGACATCTGTGAAATGTATGTCAACATACAGCTTCTTCATCATCTCCTTAAACTTCACGAATTGGTGCTCTAGCTGTATCTGAATCCTTCTATGAGGAAAAGGCAGAGGTGGCTTGTATGGTGGGGGAGCAACATACTTGGGTTCTTCTTCTTGTGGTGTCTCCACAGGCTCCTTTATCGCTTCTTTTTCTCTTTGTATGTTCTCCTCCAACTATTTTTCTTCATTCAGAGAGACAGCCCTGCAATGCTCCCTAGGATTGACTTCAGGTTGACCAGGAAGTTGACTAGCAGGCCTAGGAACATTCATAGCAATTTGGGCCAACTGATTCTCCAATTGGTCCATCCTCTTAGACAAGCTCTCAAAGTTATTAGCCATCTTGGATAGGGCTTCCAACTGAGAAGCCATGGTCCCTTGATTTTTAGCCATTTCCATCAACACAGACTGAAGTGCGGAATTATCAAAAGTCTGAGCGGGTGCTTGATTTTGCGGTTGAGAGGCTCTCGGTTGGAACCCTGAAGGCGGTCTTTGCTGAGCATCGTCATTCTTGTAGGAGAAGTTTGGATGATTCCTCCACCCAGGATTATAGGTATTGGAATATGGATCATTCTTAGGCCCTCTGTTGAAGTTATTCATGTAGTTCACTTCTCCTTGAGACTCGTTCTGAGAAGTGAATAGGTGACAAGATGATATAGTGTGGTCACCATCTCCACAAAACTGACAGACTACACCGGAAACAACCTGTGTGGATTGCCCTGCAGCCTGTGCTTGAGACTTTTGCACCAATAGATTCAGCCTCTTTATCTCTTGTGCCATAGCGTCCATCTGAGCCTATTGGTGTGTGCCAGAACTAACCTCATACATCCCTGCAGGCTTCTTGGAACTTGTAGTATATCGCGGATCACTGTAATAATGAGAGTGTTGAGCAGTTTCCTCGATCAAATCCCAAGCATCATCAACGTCCATAGTCATGATTCTTCCACCCGCTGAAGCATCAATGATTAGTCTGGTAGGACAGTCAATAGCGTTGTAGAAGACATGCAACAGGGTCCATTTTTGTTGCCCATGATGGGGGCACAACTGCAACAATTCCTTGAATCTTTCCCACCCTTCATAGAGAGACTCTTGGTCTTTCATCTGAAAGGCAATAATCTAATTCCTCATCTCAGCAGTCTTCTTCGGTGGAAAATATTTCTGCAGGAATGCCTTTGCTAGCTCGTCCCAAGTTATGATTGACCCTGGAGGTAGGGCTTTGAACCAAGCTTTGGCCCTGTCCCTCAGAGAGAATGAAAAAGCTCGCAGGTTGAGCGCATCTTGGGACACTTCATGGATCTTCACTGTGTCCATCAACTCAGTAAAGGTAGCCAGATGCTGGTGTGGGTTCTCAGACGGTAGACCTCCAAACTGATTCTGTTGAACCATATTGAGCAGAGAGGCCTTTAGCTCGAAGTTACGAGCTTGCACAGGAGGTCGGACCACACCAGAGACAAGACCAAGGTGATTTGGCAGCACATAATCACCAAGCGTCATACGTTGCCCTTGAACTTCCAGAGCAGGATCTTGTTCCACTCTGTTGTCACCCATGGCTTGTTCTCTGGCTTCGCGTAGTTGTCTTCTTCTAGCACGAAGAGTACGCTCAGGTTCGGGATCGTAGTCGTTGAGATTACCAGCGCTCAGGACTCTTCGCATGAGTAGAAAACAAGTCTGCAAGCAAAGCAACAAAAAACGAAATCAAAAATAAAACAAAGACTTAGTCGAACCAGTTGTAGGAACACAACTAATACTAGCTATAATCCCCGGCAACGGCGCCAAAAACTCGATAGGACAAAAACCTACCCACAAGCGTATGGGTTCAGTTGTAGTATTCTCAAGTGTCGTTCCCAACGAGGACTATGTAGTATTAATTGTATCTTAAACCAGTAAGCTAAGCCAAAAGATTATGAGTTTTGTTGAACTAATGACTAAAATTGAGAAACAAATGCAAGTGATGATTGTAATCAATGGAGGGGAAATTTCCAAGGCAAGGGATCCCCGCAACTATGCTTCAGTAGACTTAACTAGATAAATGTCTAAACTTGGTCTGTCTTTGTTGAAAGTAACTATCTTAGGTAATTACTAATTCCTCTCGGATGATAGTAAATGTGCCTAGATTCAATTAACATCTACTCTTGCGACTTGCTAATCAAGATCTAGACCCCTTGAGCACTTAGAATCTAAGGTCAAACTGAATCAACATCCACTCTCGTGACTTGCTGAATCCAATCTAATCTTAGGGTTTCTATGATAGTTATTAATCCACAGGAGAAATTAAGACGCTCTCGCAATAATAAAATCTCAGGTTTAATTCCTAGTATTCGAATAGAAGTTATCACCTCTCGGTCTCAAACCCTATCTGACTACCTATTAACGTTTTTACCTCTCGGTTGCAAACCCTAATAGGATCCAATTCGCATAAGCTAATTTGGGCATAAAGCATCTAGGAATGAATCAACAAAGTTTCAGACTTCCATTCAGATAAATATCAAACGAGTCTACCTACGCATAGTTGGGATCACCCCAACCCTAGAAATATGGAAATTAGCTAGACATAATCGCAAGATCAACCAAAGAAAATATAATAACGATGGAAATCATAAACAAGATTAAAGAGGAAGATGAACTTAGTCTCGAATCCAGTAGAACAATCTCCAATGTTGCAATCTCTTCCAAGGAGGCAAAACAATTAGGTCTAGAGTTAGAAAAATGGCCAAAGGTTCGGAAAAACCTAAAATCCGAAATACTTATACCCATACGAAAAATAAAGTCATTCGGGTAAACTGCACGGCCCGTGCTTTGGCCGTGCGAAAAACGCACGGGCAAGCGCACGGCCAAAATACACATAAACATGACCGCACGGCCTATACGAAAAACGCACAGGCAAGGCAAAAAATGCACAGACAAACAGCGAGAAATCACCGCCTGTACGGCCGTGCGCTAAAACGCACGGCCTCCTTGTTTAACTCTTGATGAAATGCACGGCCTCTTTGTGTTTCTGCCCTACTTCTTGTTTCAGCTCGGAATCCGGTCCAAACTCCTCATAGCTCGTCCCGTTAGCCTTCGGATGACATCCTAAGTCCCAGCAGTGTCCTTAAACAGCTCTAGAAATCCATCCAAGTACCTGTAAACACACATTTCCTAGAGTAGACCTCCATAACGAATAAAAACAATGCAACTAGCTATAAATGCAACACACAATGCATAAAACAACTCAAATTAAACACAAATGCATGTCCTAGACGTGTAACAAATTGGATGTCATCACCATGCCGGGTTGGGTTGGATCGGATCGGATCGGATCGGGATTGGGCTGGCCAGCCAACGCCTTATCTTTTTGGGCCGATCCAGAAGGCTCATTAGTGGGCTTTGACCCAGCACGATTTCGTAATGTTCAGATCTCAAAATCTGTAACGTATATATTAGTAATTTCATAACGTTCGAATCTGTAGTTTTGTAACATTCAGATCCATTTGCAAACTTCTCCTCTCCTCCAAAAACTCTTTAAAAAGAGTCATAAGCCTCTCATTCGTATAGACAACACAACGATCCTCTTCCCTCGTCTCTGTTTTTCCGAAATCGAGTCTGAGAGTACTACACATTACTGGTTCGTAGCCTTCAGCATTTTTGGTTGCGCAAATCAGAAGTCGTCCTACAGTTGTATCCTGGGATTCGGAACGTCTAAGAACTATCGCAATACGGGACGTTTTCAGAATTAAGGAGAGAGATCTAATCTCGCCTCTGTATCCGTTCGAAGTTCGGTATAATTTTCGTTCATTCGATTGTAATTTTTGTGCGTTTATTTCATTGCAGTTTAATTCCGCTCAAGGTTCAAATAGCGTTCCTACAATCTTAATTCTGAACTCGTTTAAACTGCTATAATCGCACTAACGATTTTTTTTTCCTTAGCGCAGATTTTATTTCCTGTTCGTTTCTAACGTTCTTTTGCAGGAAATCCTTTCGGGAAAAAATCCGAATTGCAAGTCAATTTATTTCGAATATAGTTCTGCGCGTCTAATTTGTTTCTTCGCAGGAACTACATCCGAAATTTTTTCTTTCACTTTTTCTACATTCGAATCTTATTTCTGTGCAGAAAAATTTCGCATTTGTATTTCGTTTCTTTAAATTTGCATTTCGTGAATTTGTTTCTGCTGTACCTAAATTTTCTGTAGTTCATAAATTTTATTATCTATTTTCCTACTAATCTGTCTTTTGCAAGAAATTAAATTCGAATCTATATTTGCGGTTTCTAACGTGTCTTTGCAGGAAAAATCGCATCTAGAATTTTGTTCGAATTAAATTTCGAATCTGATTTGGCCATTCGAATTTATTTCGAAATCTTTTCTGAAAATAAAAAAAAATCTACGAATCTGCAATTTATTTCGAATTTAAGTTGCATTCGTTAATTTCCGTAATGATTTCTGGTTTGCGTTTTGTGAACAAATTCTAATTCTTTGGCTGATATGACTGAGAAATCTGTCGCTGAGGTTGCTGGAGCCGGAAATGGAAACCCGTCTGAGTCGACGCCCCAAATTCACTTTGGGAGTGGTATGCCAGTGGTTGGGACTTCTGAGGTTCGTCAGACTGTCCACCCAGCTGCTTTTCAGACTGTCCATATGCCTGGCGCTGTGAACGCTGGCTTGATGCCGGAAAAGTTCGATGGAACTGGCTTCAAGACTTGACAGCAGAAGATGTTCTTCTTCCTGACCACGTCGAAGCTTGAGAAGTATCTGGCTGAGGATAAGCCTATGCTGTCGCCTCATAATACAGATGCATACATGCTAGCCAGCATTGAGGCCTGGACTCACGCATACTTTCTGTGCAAAGGTTGGGTTCAAAGTCGCCTGATAGATCCACTGTACAATGTGTACAACAAGATTAGGACCTCCAAGGAGCTTTGGACTGCTTTGGAGAAGAAGTACTAGTCTGAGAATGCAGGCTCGAAGAAGTTCGCAGTGGCGAAGTTTCTAGACTACAAGATGGTGGACAATAAGCCCATCATGAAACAGGTCGAAGAGCTGCAGCTTCTTACACATGAGATCATTTCTGAAGGGATGTCTATCTGTGAGACGTTCTAGGTGGCTGCATTCATTGAGAAACTCCCTCCAGGCTGGAAGGAGTTCAAAAGCTACCTGAAGCACAAGCGAAAGGCAATGACTGTGGAAGACTTGATAGTCAAACTGCGGATTGAGTCAACCAACCGCAAAGCAGATGGGACAGAGCCTGATGAACAGAAGGCTAATCTGGCTGAAAACAAAGTCAAGGACAAAGGGAAGAAACAAAAGTTCAAACCCCAAAGCTCCAACAACTTCAAGAAGCAACCAGCTAAGAAGTTCAGTGGGAAGCTTTGAAATCAATCTACCATCTTCTATAACTAACCACAAGTAGGATCAACAATCGCCACCACTGAAAGGCCAAAACCCACAAATAGTAAACACCACCCACTACCTCGCCATGCTCCACCTTCAACAATAAAATAAGCATGACCTTTGAGACCGCACTTAGTCTCTCAAAGAATCATATTTACAGTGCTCTACATCCATGCTTCATAGAAGAGATCCCTTAATTTTCCAACAGCAAAGAATACCCCAACTTAAAAATGCAAGGTTGTGAAACAAAGAATACCGAAAAAGCATCCCAACCAAATTTTCAAAAGAAAAAAAAAACCCTTCAATGAGGAACACCCAAATCGACAGAAAACACCATAATCGTTCTAGTCTTCAACTACACTCTACCTGATGTGCCGAATCGAACGGATGACACCAGCGCACATGCAGAGAACAATGTACGTGGGTTAGTCTACGAAATAGACTATGCAAGGGAACAAAGTAGAAGGTTCGAAGTAGTCGTATTAGGTCAAACTCATCATCCCTCGAATAATAGCCGAGTACGATAGTCAACCACAATACTTCTACTGGAATACGACAAGAGATATGCAGAAGAGACGACTCTGGAAGACTGAATCTCCACAGAGACCGACCCAAAAAGAGACTCCAAGAGATCGAGTCTTAAAGAAGTATGACAAGTCTGGAACTTAACAGAATCATATAATCGATGATTTAAAAACTGGCTGAGATGCTTCAGTCCACGACCAACCTCACCGCCTTACAGCGAATCCAGATTGGAAAGAACACATACTACTTCAAGTCAAGACGAGCTTTCCTAGCGGCACTATTACCTAGCTGCCCTACTCGCCGATTGTTCATTATTTATGTGTGTCAAAGTAGCACTTATCTTGTTTATATTTCAAAACACACATTACATTATAGACTTTTATATGTGTACCCCACCAATTGGAACGACACATCTTAGCGTACGTTTCGTCGAGAGTGACGCACACAGAAAGGGAAAGAGATCCCGAAATAATGACACCAGCTAAGTGTCCTGCCTCTACACTCTTGTGAACGAGACCGGTCATGACCTTAAAAGAGTACCAGATGGAGATACACCACCCCGATACCAGATTATAAAGAAACGACCGGCCGAAGTCCGAGTGACGTTCCTGCCTAACAGTGCTAACTAAGCAGTTCCAGCACAACAACAGTTTAGGATAAAATCCACATAAATGCCCGAAAGGCGATCATTAATAATAGCGTTGTTCTAGCAGATATACAACCTATTATAATATCAATATTTGGTTTTCCAAAAGAGTTTATAAAACCATTTCCAGACAAATACAGGTATCGTTCCAAATTAATTACTCAGGTAAACAACTGATAACTAATGTAAACATGGAACGATGCACAAAAGCGAACCACCACTTGCCTTAGTCCACAGAAAAGCCTAACGACGACGGCGAGATTCCGGGCTCGACACGGGTATAGCTCCGACAGCACAACGACCTTCGAGTCGACCCATAAAAGGAACCCTAAGTTAGATCCGACATAACAACACTACGAATCTACAAATGACGAAGGAAATCAAAAGCAACGACGCCACAACGACAACCACCAATGCCACAGCCAAGAAGGCGTTCTGGGCACTAGCGGCGGTCGCCGTTCTTGGCGGCGGTCGCCGCAGTTCATCACGGCGGGCGCCGTGAAGAACAGCGATCGCCGTGAAGAACATCCGACAACAGAATCAACGAGAAAACTCACCCAAGCGATGCACATTTCGACCCCTTCTTGCCTTGCCTAGTTTCTGACCTCCAAGGGTAACCAAAAGATTCCTATAGGGCTTCTGGAAACACCACCAAATGACCTCCGACGGGCACCTCAGTACTCCGGCGGGCAACAACTCTGGCGAGACAAGAATTTGGGAGAGTTTTGGCTGCTGGGATGGCTCAAATCTGACCCCCAAACACCTCCTTAAATAGCCAAAGCCAAGGGAACACCATCATGGCCCTAGGAAGAGGTGTCGCATGCCTAATTCGGCGCGGCCAGAGCCTCGCCGACGACCATCGGGTTTTACCCCTTGGTTAATCGCGGAGGGCGCCGTGAAATCCCTGGTCGCCGCCTTGTAAATGGCCTACGGCGGGCAAATACGGCGGGCGACGTACTGTACGGTGGTCGCCGCCGTAGGCCTGGCGTCGCCAGCTAGGAGACGACTCGCCAGCCTCCTCGAGCCCAGCGATGGCGGGCTCCGCCACTGTACGGCGGGCGCCGCGCTTGGCTTTTCCCGCCTTCTCATCTTTGAACGAAATCAACGTTAACCCGGGATAAAATTATCGTAGGCGAACGACTATTAACATCCAAAGCACGTCGTCTGTATTTTATTTCTGTAATATCCCTCAATTTTTAATAAGGATATTTAGGTAATTTTTCTCAACCTTCGTCCAATTAATTATTTCGCTTTCACTGGAGTTCAGATTTTTCGTAATATCCATAATATCTGAAATAATTTTCTGAGTGGTATAAAATACATCAAATGTATTTTCAGGACTTACAATATTTATTTAGATACAAACATATAATTCCCGGGGTTTAAAACTCATACCAAGGCTTATACGTGGCCTTCTTTTACCCCAAACAAATTTGTTTGGCCCGTAAAGATGGTACGTAGCCTCGTTTTTCAGCTCTTGTGTGTCCATGGTGGCCGAGCTTCCACGTCTCCCTCCTTGGATATATACCTATGGATGATTGGAGGATTTAGGAGCAGCGAACAACCCTTTCCAGCTTCGTCATCCCTCTCTCTCCTCTGTTTCGCGCTCATCCCCGCCGGCGAGCTGTTGCGCGTCACCGCCTGGAGTCGCCGCCGCCGCTGCAATCTGCTGGGAGCCGCCGCGTCGCTGCCCAGAACCGCCTCCTCCTCCGGCGAGTCGTCGTCGTCTCCTCCATCGAGCTTGACCCGGACCGCCGCCCGTCTCCTCTGTTTCGGGGCTGTTCGCGGGTGTTCTGCTGAGCGCGAGCCGTTGTTCGTGAGCTACGCGAGCCGAGCCAGCTGTGCTGCTCCGCCGCTCCTACTCCCCGGCGTCGTCTTCTATGGTTGCCGAGCACCGATGCCTCCATTGTTGTGTTGTTGTCGTGCTGTTGGATGCTGTTGTTGTTTGCTGTTGTTGTTTGCTGTTGTTCGATCAAGGAAGAAGGAGGAATAGTAGGAAGTGGGCCCCTCCTTTGATTATTTGTTGTTGGGCCGTGTTGGCCCAAAACCCATTCAGTCCAGTTTTAACCCGAAATTTATACAAGCGGTATAATTTCGATTCTCTTTTCTCCGTATTTTTCTGTAGGAAAATTTAATAAATACTTTTATGATTTAAAATCATAAAGATTTATTAAATTTAATTCTTTGAGTTCGTTCAATCAAATTAATTGATAGATAAATTAATTTGTCAGTTGGAACGTGATCTGAAGGATCGCGTGTGGACTCGTAATATGCTAGAGCTATCTGAGGTTTAAGCCATATCCTCGGAAATGATGTCTTCAGTAATCGTCTCGTCCAGATTCATCGCTGAATCTATTCCAGGCAAGTGGCGGTTCGCTCTTGCTTATCATTCCATATTTCAATTGATTATCAATTGCTTAATTGTTAATTAATTTGGGATGATTTATTGAATTGTTGGGAATTTTTTTATTAAATGATATAAAGGAATATGATATTATAATAGGTTGTATATCTGCTAGAACAACGCTATTATAGATATATATTTTGGCCCGAGGGCTTTGATATGATTTATTGTTGTGTTGAACTGCTTAGTTAGCACGAATATTCATATAAACGTTGGGGTCTATGTGCAGTCCAATCATTTCGTAAAGTGGATATAAACGTTGGGCTCTATGTGCGGTCCAATCGTTTCGTAAAGTGGATATAAACGTTGGGCTCTATGTGCGGTCCAATCGTTTCGTAAAGTGGATATAAACGTTGGGCTCTATGTGCGGTCCAATCGTTTCGTAATGTGGATACGAATGTTAGGCTCTATGTGCGGTCTAGTCGTTCTTGAGCGTATTAAGGATATCTAAAAGCTTATAACGTGAATGAGCGTTTTGAAATTAAATAAGATAAGTGCCCGAGCGCACATGATTAATAAATCTCAGGCGAGTAGTACAACTAAGGATAGTGCAGCTAGGAAAACTCATCTTGACTTGATCAGAGTACGTTCTCTTTCCAATCTGGATTCGTATTATGCGGTGATTCGTATTATACGGTGAGGTTGGTCGTGAACCGAAACATCTTGTCGTTTTTGAACGTTTTAAGATGTTTATGTTTCCCAACATTGTTATATTTCTTTTAAGGCTCAATCTTTTAGAGTCTTCGTTTTGGTAGATTGCTGTGAGCTTTGGTCTCCAGAATCTTTCCTTAATCATTTGTTTGTGTCCTTGCTAGTCTATTCAGTTAGACTAACTCTTGATATTTTATTTATCTGCAACGTCATGGTGGTGTCGTCCGTCCGTTTCGACACATCAGATAAGCATCCGAGGAAGGAAGGTTAACACGACTATAGGAGTAAACGGTGTTTGTTATTTTAAATGATTTAGCAGGCTACGATCTTTGGCGGGTGATCTTAACGATCAAGACCCATGCACTTATATTTTGAAAAGACTTCCGCTATATACTCTGTTTTGTCCTAGGGGATTGGGATGTAATCCCCAGACATTTGTTTTACATAACGGTTTTGATGTTTATATCTTAATCGTTATTAATAAATTGTGTTGAAACCGGTAAAGTCTGGGATGACTTCGGTGTGGAAACCGAGGTCACTGGCGGTAATACCTTTCCAAATGGGTTAAAAGTTAGGGGTGTTACAATTTCACTGAGAAAAATATTATAGATACAGAGCACATTACAGAATGTCTCAAGCTTTTTGAATTAAATCCGACGTACTAAACGGGTACTCGAGAAAATTCCAAAATTCCCAAAATAACCTTACAAAAATACGGGGTATCACATCCCTCCCCCCTTAAAAGAAGTTTTGACCCCGAAAATTAGGTCGAGAATAACTCGGGAAAACGCTTGAGCATATCTGACTCGGTTTACCACGTCTCCCAAGTAACTTATTCGGTCCCTGACTTGGACCACATGATCCGCACCAACGGTACGACCTTGTTACGCAGTTGCTTCTCTCGACGCTCCAGAATGTGCACTAGTCTTTGCTCATAAGTACCATCTACTTGAATCTCGATGTCTTCATAGCTAAGCACATGAGACTCATCTGGCATATACTTTCTGAGCAGAGATACATGGAACACGTTATGCACTGGGTGGGTCAATGGCGGTAATGCCAAGCGGTACGCTAAGGTTCCCATCCTATCCAGAATCTCAAACGGTCCCACGTAGCGAGGGTTAAGCTTCCCACGCTTACCAAACCTGAAAACACCCTTGGAAGGCGACACCTTAACGAAAACCTTGTCGCCAACCTCAAACTCGACGTTCCTACGCTTCTTATCTGCGTAAGACTTCTGTCGACTCTGAGCGGTCAACATCCTCTGTCTGATCAAAGCAATGTCTGCAGCCGTACTCTCGATCAACTCTGGCCCAAGCAGAATCTTGTTGGCGCTATCATCCCAACAAATCGGAGATCTGCATCTGCGGCCATACAAAGCTTCGAATGGAGCCATCTTGATCGTAACATGTCAGCTATTATTGTACGTGAACTCAATCAGATTCAAGCTGTCCTCCCAGCTAGTCGGACGATCAAGCACACAAGCTCTGAGCATGTCCTCCAGAGTCTGGATGGTCCTTTCAGACTGGCCATCTGTCTGAGGATAAAACGCTGTGCTGAACCTTAACTCGGTCCCCATGGCCTTATGAAGCTCCTTCCAGAACCTTGACATGAAACGATCATCTCGATCCGATACAATGGTTTTAGGGATACCATGCAAACGGACAATCTCCTTTTGGTAGACCTCAGCTAACTTCTGGAATTCTCATGTGGTCTTAATGGCTATGAAATGAGCACTCTTTGTAAGCCGATCGACAATCACCCAAATAGCATCTTTCTGACTTCTAGTCTTTGGCAGCCTAGTAACGAAGTCCATGGCAATGCCCTCCCACTTTCATTCTGGCATAGAGAGAGGTAGCAACTCACCACCTGGCCTACGGTGTTCAATCTTGACCTTCTGACAAGTCAAGCACCTGGCCACGAAGTCTGCCACATCCCGCTTCATGTTTGGACACTAAAACTTCTTCCTCAGATCCTTGTACATCTTGCTGGAGCCTGGATGCACAGAGTGGGCTGAAGAATGAGCTTCGTTCATCACCAACTGACGAAGACCTTCTGTGTCTGGCACACAGATTCTGTCCTGAAACCACATCGATCCATCATCCAAAATCACAAAACCGGGAGCCTTCCCGTCCGCCACCTCACTGCTTATCTTCACCAAGACAATGTCGTCGACTTGCTTCTCCTTGATCTGATCCAGAAGCGTAGCCTGAATTTCCAGCATACACAGGAAGCACCTCCGTTGATCATACGGGACCTCAACGCCGCGTGACTCTCGGTTCAGCTTGCTCTGAGCAGTGAGTAGGGCAACTATTGTCTCATGCGATGTCTTCCGGCTCAATGCATCTGCCACCACATTAGCCTTACCCGAATGGTACAACAACTCGATGGCGTAATCCTTCAGCAGCTCTAGCCAACGGCATTGTCTCATATTCAGCTCCTTCTGAGTAAATATGTACTTGAGACTCTTGTGATCGGTGAATACTTGGCACCTTGTACCGTAGAGGTAATGCCTCCAAATTTTTAACGCAAACACCACCGCGGCTAACTCCAAATCATGGGTCGGGTAGTTCTCCTCATAAGTCTTGAGTTGTCTGGACACATAAGCAATGACTCTGCCTCTCTGCATTAGCACACAACCTAGAACACTCTTCGAAGCATCACTGTAGACCACATAATCGTCATTCCCTTCTGGAAGTGCCAAAACTAGTGCCGAGGTCAGCCGTCACTTCAAATCCTGGAAACTGGCCTCGCACTTGTCACTCCAGACAAACTTCTTATGGACCTTGCGGAGCAGATTGGTCAGTGGCAGGGCGGTCTTAGAAAACCCCTCCACGAACCGTCTATAATACCCGATAAGTCCAAGAAAGTTGCGCACCTCCTTTACGTTCTGAGGATGCTTCTAGTTTGCCACTGCTTCAATCTTTTGAGGATCAACCATAACCCCATTTTCATTGATCACATGGCCTAAGAAAGCCACATCTTTTATCCAAAAATCACACTTGGACAGTTTGGCATAAAGCTGATGTTGTCTAAGGACTGACAAAGCAATCCTCAAATGTTCCTCGTGTGTCTCTTCATCTGGCGAATAAATCAGAATGTCATCGATGAAAACCACCACAAACTTGTCCAAATATTGGTGGAAACATCGGTTCATCAAATCCATAAAGACGGCTGGGGCATTCGTGAGCCCAAAATGCATCACCACGAACTCGTAATGACCATAACGGGTCCTGAACGCAGTCCTGGGAATGTCCTGCTCACGAATCATAAGCTGATGATAACCTGATCTCAGGTCGATCTTGGAGAAAACCTTCACTCCTTGCAGTTGATACAACAGATCGTCGATCCTCAGCAACGGGTACTTGTTCTTGATCGTTACCTTGTTCAACTCTCGGTAGTCGATACAAAGTCGAAACGATCCGTCCTTATTTTTGACAAACAGCACTGGAGCACCCTATGGTGATGCACTTGGCCTGATATAACCCTTGTCAAGCAGTTCCTCTAGCTGATTCTTCAATTTCTGCATCTTTGCTGGAGCCATCCGATACGGGGCCTTAGAGATCGGCGCGGTACCAGGCTCAAGATCAATGGCAAACTCCACGTCACGCTGCGGGGGTAATCCTGGAATCTCCTCTGGAAACACATCTGCGAACTCTCTGACCACCAAAATATCAAGAATTTCAGTTCCATCCCTCGCGGGCGCATCCAAGTAACAAAGGTACCCGACACAACCTTGTTGTAGTAGCTTAAACGTAGCCATTGCATTGATCAGCTTGCAGTTGTTAGCGTCATTCTGACCCTTGAACTTGCATACAAACTGACCCTTAGATGACACCGTCACTGTTATCGATTCGAAGTCGATCACCGCCTTGTGACGCGTTAGCCAATCCATACCCAGAATGATGTCGTATGGAGCCATGGCGATACAGATCAAATCCGCCTCAAACTCCTTACCTTGAATGGTAATTGGGAACTCAGACAGGCGCTTGGTCTCCACCAGACGCTCGCCATTAGGAAGATTAACAACAAAAGGCTCACAAGTCTCATTGCAAACTAAGCCTAACTTGCTAACACAGCTATCCGAGATAAAGGAATGCGTTGCACCAGAATCAAACAAAATGCATACTGAAGCAGAATGAAGATATTCTAGGTTTGAGTTGATTTAGCGGAGCGCGAGAGCGGATGTTATATCAATTTATCTCTAGACTCTAAGTGCGTTAATGAGTTTGAA
This sequence comes from Rheum nobile, assembly GCA_027886185.1. Taxonomy (NCBI): domain Eukaryota; kingdom Viridiplantae; phylum Streptophyta; class Magnoliopsida; order Caryophyllales; family Polygonaceae; genus Rheum; species Rheum nobile. The sequence goes on along the minus strand of WOAB01000719.1, from coordinate 3,197,309 downwards.
TGAGATTAGCTCTGCGCGAGAGCGATTGTTAATTTAGTTCAGACACGTCTATTATCGTCTGAAAGGAGTTAGTAGATTACCTTAGATGACTTAGTATCCTCAAGAGTAATTAAGTTGCTTTCGCACAAATAACACTCAGGTTCAATTCCTAGGGATCTAGTAGAAATTATCACCTCTCGGTCTCAAACCTTACCTGATTACTTACTGGCATTTTTACCTCTCGGTCTCAAACCCTAATAAGATCCAATTCGCAAAAGCTACTATGGGCATAAAGCATCTAGGAACGAATCAAACATTATTTCAATTCAGGCAAAGATAATAATTTTATTTACGTACGCATTGTCGGTATCACCATAACCCTAGAACTAGAAATTTAGCCAAGCATGATCGAAGATAAACAATAGATTAAACTAACCATCAATATGCATGAATTATTCAACAAAAATAAGAGAAAAGAAAACTTAGTCTCAATGTCAAAATAATCCAAACGAAAGCTAAAACATTAAGGACAATGCCAAAGGCCAAAATCCCTTCATGAAGTCTCCCCATGTCTGCGGCAGAGAAGCTCAGCTAAAGCTAAAAAGAAAAAAAAAAAAAAAAACCAAAACTAAAGCTACCTAGGAAAAAGAAATGAACCTCCCCCCTAAAACTCAACCTCCCCCCAATCCGTAACTCCTCCCTTTGAAAAGTCAAAACCCCATCTTCAATTCCTTCCGTCGCCTCCTGCTTGTGGTGGGCCAGCCCAAATTTATGTCTTGTACCAACAAAAGCAGTTCATCACATTACATGCTCCATTGCTTCATCACCACACGGGCCACTTTAAACTTGGGCTTGCAATTTGGGCCTTCGCCCAACTTAAAATAGTTGCATATCACTCACAAATTGAACCTAAAATACCTGAAATAATAAAAGTATGAGTGTAGACTCCGAATACAAAATAATGTAAATTTAATTAATAAAAATATAAAATATGCATGCAAATGACCTATTCTAATATGCAACTAGACTCCTAAAATATGTATAAATTAGGTGTTATCAAATAGGCACTTCTTGCGCTTGCGGCACCCTGGGTCGCAACATATCTGTAATGGCCTGCATCACAATCCCTCGGATTGTCTCTATCGCTGCAGCATCAAAAAGCGTTGACGCAGTGGTCTGATCCTGTCCCTCACGTCTCTGATGAGTGCGGGACTCAGACTCGTGCTCATCCTGAATACCTCTTCCTGCTGGCCTGGGATCTTGGCTAGTCCTAGCACCGGCTCGGGTCGAGTTCCTCGTGTATCTCGGGTTCACCATCTTTTTACCGATCCAATTCCAAGCATTCAATACATTAATATTATGCAACATGCTTATGCAATATACTAACGTAAACAAATCACTCAGAATAGATCAACTTGACATTTCATAGATGAACTTTTGAACTTTTACACAAGCAACACATGAGCCACATCTTCGAGCATCAAAACAACTTGCTCGGAATCTAGAAAATCCACAAAACACAAGCCGAAACACTGAAAACGCTACACAAAGAACAACTGAAATACTAGCAAAGAAATTACAACACTAGGCAACGCCAACTGAAATACTAGCAAAACATGAGCCACATCTTCGAGCATCAAAACAACTTGCTCGGAATCTAGAAAATCCACAAAACATAAGCCAAAACACTGAAAACGCTACACAAAGAACAACTGAAATACTAGCAAAGAAATTACAACACTAGGCAACACCAATCTATATCAAGGCATCCCTGAACGTCCTCTGTCAGACGGGCTCCCCCTACAGGGTCTCTTTGGGCTCGGCTCACCATCTAGCACCGGTGACGGGCTTCGCACTCTGCTTGGCCCTGGGTCACATGGCTCTGGCGATCCTGACCCGATCTCAGTCCCGGCGAAATAGGGATCGTCCATCAGCGGACCTCCGATTCCAGCCCTCCTCTGAGCGGCAGCGATCCACTGATCCATCTGCTGCTGCTGCTGCATCTGAGCAATCATCTCACACTGGCAAGGAATCTCCCTCGGCTCAGCCTCAGATCTCCTCCTCCTACGAGGCGGAGTAGGCGGGTACTCCTCGTAGATCGGAGTCGGATCGCTCCTCCTGATACCATGCACGGTATACAAAGCCTCCCAATCGTCGTCGGTCATAAGAGGATAACGCGGCAGTGGGAATGACTCTGTACAAGGCAGATCTGTACGGGGCTCCTGGTCTGACTCCTCAAGGTCCATCTTCGGGTCCTCCTCTGGATCATCCTCCATGGGTTCCACATCATCGGAATCCTCAAGGGGTTCCTCTTCCTCGGAGTCGTCCTCGATGGGATCCTCGTCCTCAGGGTCGACCTCATCAAGATCCTCGTCCTCTGGGTCTATCTCAATCATATCCTCACCAGTAACCAGATCAATCTCGAGCATCTCCTCGTCCTCCTCCTCACCTCTGAACTCATCCGGGACTGGTCCTAGCAGGAAGTCGTCGTTGTAGTATCCTGCTCATACCTTGTCAACTCTTCTTCCTCCTGCTCTTTTTCCGGTTTTACCTCTTGCACCTCCTCCACCCTCGACGGCTCTACAGGTGCAGGCACCGGGACCACAGCGTCCCTAGATGTCAAAACGACAGATTTGGGGAGAACGTGCTTGATCTCCTCGGGTGGGCTACTCGGAACACCAACCTCAAAACAACGCTGAGGGATCGGGAAGTCTAGCCGACCTGGAGACGGCGGGTCCGTCTTGGACTCCTCCGACCCTTTGCTAAGCGATAAACACATACCCATCCTACAGGACAACGAAGCATGAATTAGTGTTTCTAGACATAGAAGTAAGCTTACTACATCAGACTATATGGAAGACACGACTATGAACGGTGTTTTCAAAATTCGTTTTCACTTAAAATAAATTCGAGCCCTTAAAGCGTTTTTCAAAAACAGGGAAAAAGATTATAAAATTCCCAAACCCGTTTTAGAACCTCGCTCTGATACCACAACTGTAACACCCCCAAATCTGAACCCATTTGGAAAGGCATTACCGCCAGTGACCCCAGTGTTCCGTACCAGAGTCACCCAAGGCTTATACCGATTTAAATACAATACAGAAACACAATCGATACAAAAGGATCCATTAAGCATACATTGTTCAAGGGAATCATGAGTCACGGGATTACAACCCAATCCCGAATAGGTCAAATCTCAGAGTTTAAATCAACATAGCGGATGCTCCTGAATAAATTAAACAAAAGATAAGGTAGAGCTAGGAAAGTTATTGTATGAGGTCTACCCAATGCTAGATGCAGAGGCATATAATAGATCGATATGAACATCATGAGCTATCCCATAATAAAACCTGTTGTTGTTGCTACCGTCTTATCAGTTCCTTCTTCTCCTTCTTCCATAACTAGAGTTCGGATAAGGACGAGATAGGAGGGCCCTATGGAGAATGTGGTCAGAAATCCATAATAGAGTCCGACCACAATGACCGAATTGACTATCTTCATGCATAAGTTACCTAGTAGAAAAAAAATCATGACAAACCCCCTTTGTGATTTTGCAATTTCTGAATTATGATTATTATATAATAAATTTTTACCCTCTTATTATAAGATAATCTTTGACCTTATAAAATTATAAAATTTTATTTTTTATATTATTATTCTATTTCTATTATTATTATATTAATTATATTCTATACGATTCTATTATATATGATAAGTTTTTACCTTCTTATCTTATATGATAGTTATTATAAGAATAAGATAATTGTTTAACTTATTTTATTCTAGATAGAAATAGAAAGAGATAGACCAGAAACGAGATCTCTTATGTCAATGACACAAAAGAGATATGAAATAAATGTAATTGGGATATGGATGGAATATAATGAAATAGAGCCACTTTGAGGTTTTCTATGAAATGAGGCATAGAAGGGAGCCACTACGATGAAGTTTTGGGAGTTATGAAGGAAGCCTTGAGCTGATAAGGGTCATGGGTTGAGAACGGGAATTTCACTCTATGAGATAAAATCCCCCGTTATTCCTCAGTAGCTCAGTGGTAGAGCGGTCGGATGTTAACTAACGGGTCGTAGGTTCGAATCCTACTTGGGGAGATTTGATTCATTCTGAATTCTTTAATTCAGAATGAGAATGAAAGGGCTCACTTTGACCGTTAAGAGTACCCATTCCCTGTCTTTGTTTCTATTGTATTCTATGTCTTCGTATGACATCCTGTTCTGCGATATTTGAGAATCTTCGTCAATACCTCGATGTAGGTCCGGGATAATCCTTTGTTCCATAGTCCTAGGGCTATTTACAACTAGCCAATTCACAATTCTCGGATGTACTCGTACTAGGAGTTCATCAAAGATGGAGTCATCCAAATTATTAGAATAAGCAAGATGTTGAGTCATCCCCTGAGAAATCCAAATAAAGAAATGTCGGATTTAGTCTTTTTTTTTCTCGTAAAATGTTGTTTAATAACTATTTGGTCATTTGACCTTCTCCTAGAAAATTTTCATTTATCTCTCTTTTTTCCTATCTATACAAGACATTTTTAGAAAGGGTCTTTGAAAGAGTTCGAATCAGTTTGATAATAATAATAATGTTTGAGCCGTTTTACCGAGCAGGTCTACGGTTCGAGTCCGTATAGCCCTATCATTTTCTAGATGAAATTTTTGATTTCCCCCCTTGTTATTTAGAGAAACATAGGAAGTTAGGTGAAAGCGAGAACGTTTTATTTTTATATGTATTTTATACATGTATAATATAAGATAAGATAAGAACATATTATTTTTTTACTTATTTGTTATTTTAGTTCAAATATATATAACTAAGTAAGTTAGGTGTAATGAAAACAGAAATAATATTCCAACCAATGACTCGTGAAAGGAAAGGATACATGTCTCACGGTAAACAAACAAAACTGGGTAGTCCGGTCAAAATGAATTGTTGTTTTGACTAAACAGTTAAGGATGACTTGGCAATTCCAAGTTGAATCGCCTAATTCGTTATATTTTTCCACATTCATAGGAGTGTGTATATGTTTCTTCTTTATGAATATGATATTTTCTGGGCATTTCTAATAATATCAAGTGTTATTCCGATTTTGGCATTTCTACTTTCCGTAATTTTAGCTCCCATTAGAAAAGAACCAGAGAAACTTTCTAGTTTTGAATCAAGTATAGAACCCATTGGTGATGCTTGGTTACAATTTTGAATCCGTTATTATATGTTTGCTTTAGTTTTTGTTGTTTTTGATGTTGAAACAATTTTTCTTTATCCATGGGCAATGAGTTTTGATGTATTAGGTGTATCTGTTTTTATAGAAGCTTTCATTTTCGTGCTTATTCTAATTGTTGGTTTAGTTTATGCGTGGCGAAAAGGAGCATTGGAATGGTCTTAGTTTCTGAATATTCTAACAATAAAAACAATAAGATTGAAATTGAAAGAGTTATGAATTCCGTTGAGTTTACTCTACTTAATCGAATAACCCCAAACTCAGTTATTTCAACTACATCAAATGATCTTTCAAATTGGTCAAGACTCTCTAGTTTATGGCCGCTTCATTATGGTACCAGTTGTTGCTTCATAGAATTTGCTTCATTAATAGGCTCGCGATTCGACTTTGATCGTTATGGACTGGTACCAAGATCGAGCCCTAGACAAGCAGACCTCATTTTAACAGCTGGTACAGTAATAATGAAAACGGCCCCTTCTTTAGTGAGATTATATGAGCAAATGCCTAAACCAAAATATGTTATTGCTTTGGGAGCCAGTACAATTATAGGGGGTATGTTCAGTACCGATTCTATAGTACTGTTCGAGGGGTCGATAAACTAATTCATGTGGATATCTATTTGCCAGGCTGTCCACCTAAACCGGAAGCAGTTATAGATGCTATAACAAAGCTTCGTAAGAAAATATCTTGGGAAATCTATGAAGATAGAATTACGTTGCAATCGAAGAATCGATGTTTTACTATCAAACACAAGTTTCGTGTTGGACGTCGTATTCATACTGGAAATTATAATCAAGGACTACTTTCTAAATCTCCATCTATTTCCGAGATCCCTCCTGGAAAAATTTTCAAATACAAAAATTCAGTATCTTCCCACGAATTAGTGAATTAAGCGGGATTCTTTTTTTTTACAGAATAAAGGGGGTCCAGTGTTTACAAATTTCAGAAAATACTTATAAAAATAAATATTTATACATATAAAAATATGGGAGAAATAAACAAGATGCAAGGGCGTTTGTCTGCTTGGCTAGTCAAACGTGGGCTAGTTCATAGATCTTTAGGCTTCGATTACCAAGGAATAGAGACTTTACAAATAAAGCCTGAAGATTGGCATTCCATTGCTGTCATTTTTTATGTCTATGGTTACAATTATCTACGTTCCCAATGTGATTATGATGTCGAACTGGGCGGGCTATTAGCTAGCGTGTATAATCTTACGAGAATAGAATCCGGTGTGGATCAGCCAGAAGAGGTATGCATAAAAGTATTTGCCCCAAGGAGGAACCCTCTAATTTCGTCTGTTTTCTAGGTTTGGAATAGTGTGGATTTTCAAGAACGGGAATGACAGGTAGCTTTGGTTGAGGGGGAACAGTACATGGTTTCATATGTTGCTATGTAGAGGGGGAACTTTTATGGTCTTGCGTGGAGAACTTTTCTCCATACAACTGTCTTTATCTCGTATGTATAAGCTTTAGTGTCAAGGATGTTTGTCACCATCAAAAAGGGGGAATTTGTTGAATTCCTTAGGTTTTGATAGTGACAAACATTCAACTAATCTGGGTACTAAGTGTTTCAGAAACAAAGACAGTTGTCTCAGGGAACCATCGCAACAAAGGATCGAAGAGGGAACAAAGCTCTGTTCTTGTGCTTTGTTACCTCTGAAGGAACAACAGCGACGAACAAGATCGAAGCTGCGAATGGAAGGAAGAAATCCATCGTGTTATTTATGGAAACAAATCAAGGCGCACACGCGGTCAAGGATTGAAGAAATCGGCTGGAAGGATCTAGCCGTTGGAGAAGATATGGAGAGAGAAGCCCGATCCCTTATCTTAGGGAATCTTTCCTTAGATAAGCGGATTGGAGAGAGAAGATTCTTATCATATCCGTTTATATTAATTTAAGGGAATCCTTTCCTTTTATTAATATATACGGTTGGGATATTATTCCTCCACCAAATCATATCTTCTTGTTACCTTATTTGGATAAATCTTATCTTGTTACATTTAGGGTTTGTCGAGTTGTATTTAATAGAAGTGTGGATTGTCTTGGAGCAGTTTGTCGCGGCACGGTGGGTGGTGTCGCGGTCTTTGCCTTGGAGGCTTGTCCAGAAGCAACTGTGGTAGAGGCACTAGGGCGAACATTAGTATAAGGTAAACCACTGGTGTTAGAAGAATACCTTTGTTGGTCACTGGAGTATGTGTAAGACTTCCGGTGAGATAAATGTGCATGAATTTGCATCGCCGTGTGGGTTAGAGTGTTCAAATCCTTGATTGGCAAGATCTCTAGTTGATCACGGATGTTAGTGTTCAAGCCACTCAAGAATTTTGTCCTCAAAGTTGATGGTGCAACAGAGATGTTGGCCTTGTAATACATGTCTTCAAGCTTGGAAAAGAATTTGAGTGGAGTCATCGAACCCTGGCGAGCCATGGCAATGTCCAATCGCATTTGATTCTTGTAGTCTGGAGGCACATATTTCCTAGTCATGACGTAGACCAATTGATGCCATTCTGTGGCCCGTGCTCTGTGTCGTCGAATACATTCATCTTCAAACCTATGTCACCACACGCGGGCTGCTCCTCGGAAGTTAAGCGTCGTGGCGTCGATATGGTTCTCAGGTGGCACTCGATTATATACTCTGTAGCCTGTACCCATTCAAGAAACACAGAGGGGTTGTATTCACCATGAAAATGCTCGATTTTTACCTTGACTGATGGTCGTTGGTATCGAGGTTGTTTAGTAGTTGGGTTGAACGCGTTGTTTGGTGCAGCGTCATAAAGAGGGTTGTTGATGGTGCGCAGTCCATGTGGTCTATCGCGTCTAACGTGGTGTCTATCACGTTGTTCACGATCGTCACGGTCAAACTCATCCCTTGGCGCATAGGCGGCATCACGTTGACGTCGGCATGGCTGGGGATCGAATGTGTCGCGACGATTGTCTCTTTGTGGAACATCGCGGCGCTCGCCGCCAATGTCCCGAACGTGTTCTCCTCGAGGTCGGAGACGCGGTGAAGGCATATAATCCGAAGGATGATCCTGCAACTCAATAGGATCACCAAGGGGGGGGGGGGGATGGAAAAAGTTAGGATTGACCATACCGGAGTCCTCGATCTCTTCGTCATCGTACTCGGCGAAGTCGTCTTGGACATCGGGCGTGATCGACTCGTAGCCATCATCGTAACGCGGTGTCCGGACACTTTGGTGTCGTAGATGATCGCGTACGTCGTGGCTGCGTTGTTGTGTCAGGGGTGTCCTCAATTGTTCATCGCGGTGAGCAGCTCCATTGTCGCGGCGACTTGGCCTTCTCAGCGTTGCGTCGGCCTGGGCAGCTTGACGACGTCGGCCATCGCGTTGTGCAGAGATTTGCACACGGCGCTGTGTTTTCCTAGAGGCATACCTGTCATCAAAATTATAAGGTTCAGAGTACGCACCTCGATCATCCTCGGCATCACGGTCGGACTCGGAGCTGTCGTTGTGGCCAGCAGGGGTGGTTCTAGGGACATAGCGGTCCGTGTGGGGAACGAAGCCTTGGCGACTCTCGATGACACTCTGCATTCGGTTGAGTTGGGGTTGATGCTGAGAGGTGGAAGGCATAATTCATTTGCCTTTGTCCACTCTATTTTTGGAAGGACCCACGTCAGTTGCTCCAGGTGGGAGCGGCGCATCCATAGCACTCAGTGGAGTTGGAGTTGGGACAAACGGTGCGACGTATTCTCTGGCCTTGTAGGGTGCAACATCTTGTCGAAGAGCTTGGATCTCGCGTTGCTCCGCGGACAACTCCAAGATTGGATCGTGTTGAAGGGGTACTAGTGGTGGGTGGTCTTGGGGTACCAACTGTGGCGGTGGGTTGTTTGGGTCGTCTTCGACGCGTTGCTCCCCATTGTGGCCAACTGCCAAAGAACCTATAACAATTGGGCCAGACATGGAAGTAAAACGAACCAAAAGACAACAAAGAACAACAACCAAGCAAATCACTAGTCAAGTCACAAAGTTCATGGGGTAGGGCTTGTTTGGCTTGCCGTGAGGGCGGCTTGACTTGACAAGAGATGGCGTATCAAGCAAGATGCAATCAAACAAACAAGAACAAATTGAAACCCTAAAACAAACGTAAATAAAGCAACCCAATTAGCAAGAAAGTACCTTCTAGGAAGTTTGACCTAGACGGTGGAGAGATTGAGAAGATGAGCTTAGATCTGAGTGGATTAGGGTTGCCTTATTTTGGCTTTCCCTAACTTTGGAAACTTTTTTTTTTAATATCCGAGATCATATCTTTTGATCCTTTCGGATTTGCAAAAGGAAATAAAATAAAAAGGTCTAAGTAACAAGAATATCACAAGGTGATTAGAGATAAGAGAGAGAAGATAAGATTTGATGATATCTTATAAGAAAATTGGTAAACTTAACTAAAAGCAAAATCAAGCAAACACGGAAACTCTATCCACGCATGAAATATGGAAACAAAATAATCTAGCATGCAAGATAATAAATTACCTAACACACCGAAACTTGGAGAACAGGAACAAATTTCTGTCAAGGTGGGACCTTGTAGAAACCAAAGGGTGAGCAAATATTTGATTTTTCGTGATCTTTTAGTAAAGCAAACGATGGGGGTCAAGAAAAATTGTGAACAAAACTGAAACTTGAGTTCGTGACTTACAAGACTGCTGGGCTCTGATGCCAGTTGATGTGTCCTTGCCTCCGATGACAAGCCTTTGGGATCTAGTCTTGGTTTGGAAATCACGCAGTGAACTCGTCTTTGTGATGGTGAGACTCGCGAACAGAAGAACGCGATGATTGGTGAAGATGAAGGTGGTGGTGATCACGGTGGTGATGCGGTGGAAGCGATTGATGGAAGGATGATAGCGGTGGCGAAAGCGATTGCGTGAAGGGATATAAGGCTTGAAAAGGACAAGCCTTTGGGTGTCGTAACGTCGACTGCGGATGAAGGGAGATACGAAGGAAGACTTTGCTTGAGAGGATCAAGCGGTGCCGTAGCGTCGGCGGCGGAGGAAGGGGGTGCGAAGATAGAGGGTTTTGACGTCCGATCAAGGGAAGAAGGATAAACACTCGACTTTAAACCTTGAACTTTGAATTGAACGTTAGAAATAAAAAGTACAAAGTAGGGTATAAATAGGGGAGAGGTTCGTTCAAACCCTAATGGGCTTGGGTTGATTCTACCCTAAGGGTTAGCCCATGCAAGCATGCAAAAAGGCACAAACCCTAAAATATAAAATGAAACTATCTTAAATGCTAAAGATAAGGAAACTATCTAAAACGTTGCAAATAAGGAAACCAAATATAGATATCGTCTTTACAAAGAATGCGTGAAACAAGCTAACGCGTTGAAGGCTTTGACGACGGGGTGTCACAGTCTTCAAAAGAACGCGTTCTTTCACTCTGGATGGTGGCGAGGACGACGAGTCTTGGATTGGTCTCTGGGCTTCCTTGGTTGGCGGCGGCGCGTGCAATCAGAGACGCGACGGCGGTGGCGATGGCCTTTGACCTAGACCTTTTTACTGGGCCTTGTGAGCGTAGGCTCATGGCTTCTTCCTCGTCTTGGCCCGTCATGGGAGGCAGGGTCACATCACATCCCATCCACTTGGTTATAAAGAAACTACTAGTACTTGTAAGGAGATACCAAGTAGCATTCCTACGAATACTCGTTCTAACTAAACAGTTCAGAACAGTAATAATCACATCAAAGCCGTCATGGCCACCATCTTAGATATATTTCAATCTATATATATATATATAATAGCGTTGATTCTAACAGAATATACAGCCTATTATAATATCATCTTTTAACTTCCAAAACAGTTTATCAAACTGTTCTCAGACAAAAACAATATTCATTCCAAATTAATTAACAATCAAGCAATTGATAATTAATTGAAATATGGAATGATGAGCAAGAGCGAACCGCCACTTGCCTTAGATTTGACGAAGCCAAGCTTAAAGACGATGGTTTCTGGGTCTGAACCGAGACAAATCCTGGATAACAAATCCCTATGGAACGACCCATAACGAGACCCGAAGTTAGATTCAATATCTACAGATATGAATCTAAAAGAATAGTAAAAGAGTCGAAGGAGTCAAGCCTCGCCCAAGACCACACACCCAAGAACACACACCACGGACACAGCTCACCGCAGGTGCGGCAGGCCTCATCGCGGGGTGCGGTGGTGCTTGCCGCGGGTGCGGTCAGGTCACAGTGGCGAGAGCTTCAACAGCGGTGGTGCGGCAGGGTGCGGTCAAGGTGCGGTCAAGGCCATTTTTTCCCCCTTTTGTCCGGTTTGCTTGTGGTTAAATATTTTTTACCCCGGGTTAAATTTATTCGTACACGAACGACTTTTTAACCCAAAAATACATTAACTGTATTTTATACTACTCAAAAAAATATTACAGAGATCAAACATCTTACAGAATGTCCGCACTTCTCTGAATTTAATCCGACTTGTAGTACGGGGTTAGAAAATTTCAAAATTTTCCTTACAGAATGAGGGATATTACACCATGAATCATTGAAATGGTTGATCTTTACAAAGGTGTTACAAAATTATCATACATCGAGTTCAAACAGTAGAACTCATATCGAGAAGTACGAAACTCGTGCTCAGAAAGGGTAGTACAAGAAATAATATGCTGGAATCTTGCAACACCAGTGGAATTGATGACATGCGTAGTTAGGAAATCAACTACATGGTTTGCTTCCTTAAAACAATGATGTACCTGTATAGAATCAAAATAGGAAAGTAGAGTAGTAAATAATTGGGTGGATTTCCCACGGTATCTTCCAGGAACTTTTAATTGAGTTTATGACTGTTAAATTATCACCTTATATGATTAAGTGTTTAATATTCAAATTGATAGCATTCGAGTACCAAACAAAGCAGCAAAAGCTTTCGATTACAGGACGCCGATATCATGAATATTGTCACGGAAAATGGACATGATCTTACCATTTGAGCTACGCTGGTATCAGGTAAAACTGTTGATAAAGGACTGAAGTCCATTCTTATTGATGTGTATATATTTAATATGTTGGAGACCTTGGGAAGAGATAGAGTAGCACATGTGTATGTTGTTCAAGAGAAATAAATCAGTCCATCTATCTTAATAGGTCTAATAGACAAAGGCCCATCTGGTAGGATAAGCCCAAAGAGTACTCAAAACTCCATTGAACATGTTAACTCAACTTTAGGTCCCAAACTGCACGCCAACAATATCAAGTCAAATTCAATTTTGTGTTGAAAAAGTTTGTATCACAATATGTGAAACCTGCAACGAAAGTCAAACAACCTTAAAGAAAAGAACCAAGCAAAACACATCCCCAAAACCAATTGAATCAGATCCAATTCAAGATGACAATGCAAGTGATCATGACATTATCTTAGGGTCGGATTCTTCAGATCCTGAAGACGAGTTCATATTCAGTGAAAGTGAGTATGAAGATGATGATACTTTTGATGAACATGGTGATCAATAAGTACAAGATGTTTTGAATAGGGTGATATTAGCTAATGAATAATTTGCTTATGTTAAGGAGATTGAAGCTAGTGATGATTCAGATGAACTCAGAAGTTTAGTGGTTCTAAAGGTGAAAAACATGAAAGGTATTATAATTTCAATCCTCTAGTAGATTTCAAAAAACCAATTTATTTGAAAGTTGGTATGAGATTTGGATCTAATGATATATTAAAAAAGGTATTGAGAAAATTTCTATTGAGAAAGGCGTGGATTACTATTATTTAAACAATGATAAGTATAAAGTTTTGACTTATTGCAAACACAAGTATGATTGCATCATGAAGCATGCAAGAAAAAAGTGTTTTTGTAAGCAAACTTTGTGTGGTTTCAAGCCATGTGCTAGAAGAGTGGCCAGTGACGGTACATTTCAGTTAAAGACAATCAATCTTAATCATGATGACTATGGATGGAGGCCTGAGCATTCTAAAGTTACATTTGTGTGGTTGGCTGAGAAGTACCTAGAGCATTATAGACATGATCCTCCATTGGAGATTAGAGGGATTCATAAGCACAATTCCAAGGGAATATATAGTTACAGTGGAGTACACGCAAGCACAGAGAGCAATATTAAGAGCTATTTTGATGACTTAATGTGATGGAACAATGTAATATGCACAGGTTTGGGATTATGCATTAGCTATCATGAAGTGGAATCCCAAAAGCTTTGTATTTGTTATAGTATGCTTAGGAGAGCCAGAGAAACCACTATTTCAAAGAATGTATATTTGTCTGGATGCATGTAAAAAGGGGTTTCTATTAGCGTGTATCCCTATCATTGGATTAGATGGATGACACCTAAAAGGCCCATACACTGTAAGATATTATGTGCAGTTGGAAAGGACGGAAATGAAAATATATTTCCAATTGCCTCTGCAGTGGTAGAGGCTGAAAGAAAGGAAACTTGGTGTTGGTTTTTGGAGCTTCTAATGCAAGATCTTGGCGAGGCCAACTTCACATTTATGTCAGATAGACTAAAGTTGACAAAATCTTAACTACTATGATAAATATTCATAAATTGTATTTTTTCCCAATTTAGGCTCTGTTCGGCATATCAAGTTAAAATTGGAGTTGAAGCTGAATAAGTAGCTGGAGCTGGAACTAAATGTGTAGCTGAAGCTAGAGCTGAATTCATCAGCTTAATTTTCTCTAAAAAGTTAGTTCGATGTTCGGAATACAAGCTGAATTTTTAATTAATAGTAGTAAAATTACGAAAAAGGGTATGATAATACATCTATATTTTGGCGCATAGACAAATAAGTTTTTATTTTGATCATGTGAGTATTTTTTAACCCAACATTTTATATTGTTGCCTCATCATCTCTCACAGATCAACATCTTCACGGACGTCGACGCTGGTATAGTTTAACTTTAATTCATCCAATTGTATATGGCTAATTAAATTTTAAATCCATCTATTTTTTGTTTTAATTTAATGCTCATTTTCTATTTAATGTTAGCATATTGGTCTATAAATTGGAGCTTTTGTAGATCAATTAAATATTAATTGTAATTTATACGAAGTCTTTGACAATTGTCTAACTGAGGAGATACGTAACACTGATAAAACTATGTAAATAATTTCACGATACAATTATTTATATGATTTCATATGAGCTATTTTATGTGTTCATTTAAGGACATTAGTGGGTAAAAAAATTATGTTAAGCTGGTTAAACTTTCATAGTGTTGGGGGGTCACATTACAAAAATCAACAAAATTAAGCTACATTCATCTACGATAAGCTTGTTAAGTTAGATGAATAATTTTTTGCCGAACACTTAATAAGAAGATGAAGAAAAAATTTAAGCTTCGTTAATGTGCAAAAAAGCTCTGCCGAATGGAGCCTTAGTTAATAGACTTTCTTATATATAGGGCATGAAACAAGCTTTGAGCATTATTGTTCCAATGGCAAATACCAGAGTTTATGTAAGACACTTGTACATTAATTTCAAAGTGAGGTGGCCAGGGTTAGCTATCAAGGATGCATTATGGGCACCAACAAGAGCTTGTAACAAAGCTGACTTTGATGAGGCAATAAACTACATGAAGTCATTAAATGAAGGGGTATGTACGTATCTTCTTGATGCAAATCCAACAACTTGGTCAAAGCATGGCTTTAGGCATATTTCAAAGTCAGATATGCGACTCAATAATGTGTTTGAAAGTTTCAACATCTATATCTTATAAGCTAGAGAAATTCCCATTCTAACATGTGTGAGTTTATTAGGAGACAACTCATGAAGAGACTTGTTGCGAAGAGAGATGGAATGAGCAAGTTTTTAGGTGATTTGACTCCAAAGGTTGCTAAAAGGTTAGAAAAGGTCCAACTTGAAAGCTTTCAATCATGTAGAGCTCTATGGGGGTGGAGATGATAGATTCCAAGTTTCACAATTCGAGAAGACTTATGTAGTTGACTTTCATGAAAGGAGTTGGGGTTGTAACAAATGAGACCTTACTGGAATACCGTTTCTCACGCAATAGCTTGTATACTAAGTAGATGGTGGAAGCCTATCAATTTGTACATGAATACTATACCAAAGAAATGTACTTGAAGGCTTACAACAATTGCATATGACCAATGACATGTGATAATCAATGGGAGAAGAGTGCTATGCCCCCTCCTGGTCCACCGAAGTTAGTGGTTCAACCTAGTAGGCCTAAGAAAGTTAGAAGAAGAGAAGAAGGAGAAGGAAATGTGACAAAGCAAAGAAGATTAAGATTAGGGAAAATCAAATGCACACATTGTAGAATGGAAGGGCATTATAAGACCATGTCTGATGTAGTAATCCACCAAAGTCCCCTAAGCCTCATATTAAAGGTGGAAGGCCAAATAATCCAAAAACTATATATGTTGCTAGTAATTCAAATAGAAAAATAACTAATAAGGTATATTTTGTCCTCTTGTTATTATTAAGTATATATATTTTGGTAAGAGTGTGACAACCCTCTATACACTTTATTAAAATTCAATAGGCGTGAGCTACAGTGGAGCGCGGCGGCGCCTGGGCTCAGACGCGGGGCGCCTGAGCTGGGGAGCGTTGGGGGCATGAGGCCAATGGAGTGTGAGAGAGAGATTGATGGAAGCAAGAGAACTCAAACCCTAGAGCTTGAGACCTAGGGGTTTATGAGAGGAGCAAGACCTCAACTCTACACAATAAACCTCAACTAAACCTAACACT
Organism: Rheum nobile; assembly: GCA_027886185.1. Lineage (NCBI taxonomy): Eukaryota > Viridiplantae > Streptophyta > Magnoliopsida > Caryophyllales > Polygonaceae > Rheum > Rheum nobile. The sequence goes on along the minus strand of WOAB01000719.1, from coordinate 3,181,392 downwards.
CAAAGGAAGCACATAAGGGTGCTTAAATAGTCTTACCCACATGAGGCCATAAGCCTAATGGCTTGGTCCACTACAATTGGCCAACACTCCCAACATAAAAACAAGACAATAAAGTAAACATGTGGGAACAAAGCATTTGTTTCCTCAAACGTAACTCTAACGATCCAACAATGTGTAGTTTATGACATAAACTGTTAAGGTATTTCATTTAAAAATGTGTCTAGTATTATGAAATGTTTTCAATAGATATGGAATGCCACTTGTAGAGATTGTTGGTTTCACCAACACTCATAAGACGTTCAACATTGCTTATGCATTCACCCGGACGTAAAGGATTTACCATTACACGTGGATAATGAGAAAACTTCGGGCATTGTGTTTGGATTGGGAGTGATGCCGACTGCAATAATGACAGATTGTGAGAAGGCCCTTATAACTGCTATCCATAGTGTTTTTGGCACCGAAGTTCAACACCTCTTGTGCTGGGTGCATATAAAGCACAACATCGAGGCACGTGCCTCGTCCATCTTGAAGAAGAAGAAAAGCGTGGATGCCTTTGCAAACCAATGTTGGGCACTTTTTTTCTCAACCAATGAAGAAAGCTATGAAGAGAGGCTTGTCGTATTACGAACATCGTGGGGAGCGTTGCAGGCGTGAGGCCAATGGAGTGTGAGAGAGAGATTGATTGAAGCAAGAGAACTCAAACCCTAGAGCTTGAGACCTAGGGGTTTATGGGAGGAGCAAGACCTCAACTCTACACAATAAACCTCAACTAAACCTAACACTCAAAGGAAGCACATAAGGGTGCTTAAATAGTCTTACCCACATGAGGCCATGGGCCTAATGGCTTGGTCCACTACAATTGGCCAACACTCCCAACATAAAAACAAGACAATAAAGTAAACATGTGGGAACAAAGCATTTGTTTCCTCAAACGTAACTCTAACGATCCAACAATGTGTAGTTTATGACATAAACTGTTAAGGTATTTCATTTAAAAATGTGTTTGGTATTATGAAATGTTTTCCATAGATATGGAATGCCACTTGTGGAGATTGTTGGTTTCACCAACACTCATAAGACATTCAACATTGCTTATGCATTCACCCGGACGTAAAGGATTTACCATTACACGTGGATAATGAGAAAACTTCGGGCATTGTGTTTGGATTGGGAGTGATGCCGACTGCAATAATGACAGATTGTGAGAAGGCCCTTATAACTGCTATCCATAGTGTTTTTGGCACCGAAGTTCAACACCTCTTGTGCTGGGTGCATATAAAGCACAACATCGAGGCACGTGCCTCGTCCATCTTGAAGAAGAAGGAAAGCGTGGATGCCTTTGCAAACCAATGTTGGGCACTTTTTTGCTCAACCAATGAAGAAAGCTATGAAGAGAGGCTTGTCGTATTACGAACATCGTGGAAGAGAGGCCTTGTCGGATACATGGAGGGCACTTGTCTTACTCCGTACAAGACGAGAATAGTAAGGGTGTGGACGGATCATCATCTTCACTTCTTCACGAGGACTTCAAACATGTATGACGTTCATAATATGTTGGTTTTTTACTCATAGTTGTTTAGGTCGTACTAACATCATGTGATTTGACAGGGTTGATGGGATGCACAAGGTTTTGAAAGATATTATTGGCTCTAACAGAGGGGTCTTCAACAGAGTGATTGTGAGGATCCACCATGTCATCATCCTTCAAATAGATCAAATTAGGGGGAGCATGAACCTTTCACTTTCCAAAGGACCAACGGATTTCGATGATGTATCGATGCCACCAGTTGTACGAGCTACTTTTTCTAGGCTCTTCTACCAAGTGTCGGATAGGTGCTTTGATATGTTATTGGGCTATTACGATATCTTGAATAAGGGGGAGTTCTCAGAAGAATGCACCGACTATTGGGTGAGAGATTGCCTTGGGTTGCCTTGCATGCCCACCATTGCAACAACCATCGTTTCAAGAACACCTCTCATTCCGTTAGACGTTCACGAGTTCTGGAGGGACTTGTAATGGGAAGATACTCCAATAACAACTCTTGGCCCTTCTGTCTACACTGGAATGGACATTATAGAGATGAGACTTTGTGAAATGTTTGCCAGGTTGGAGGTTGGGACATTGAAGAAAGGCACGACATTCCTACTAGGTGAGTTGTACCACGACTTGGAGCATCCGGAAGAGAGTGCTTTGTTGGAGCCGACATGGATCAAGGCAAAAGGAAGGCCAAGTGGTGCTAGGAACAAGGAGAAGGTGGATGAGAAGGCGGAGAAGAGGGATAAATGCTTGTTTGAGCATAGACGGGATGAGCTCCACGAGAATAAGAAAAAGGTAGGGCCGAAGACAAAGGTGAAGGGGAAGGCAAGTGCGAGCTCTGGTAGAGGCCCAGGTCATTCTTAAAAGCAAGCAAGTGCATCTAGTGCAGTGGTGATGGACATTGATGACTTGCAATCCCAACGCCTATCAGAAGAATCACAACCATAAGATTTGCAGTGACCTGAAGAACCTAGTTTTCCCATTGTTCATATGGGGGTGAACTTTAGGATTGACAATGTGGATGACTTTTGAATTCCGTACATCAAGAATGTTAGATATGTATGCCCCGAAGGACATTGTGGATATCAGTCGATGGATGTATTGTTGGGAAGGCAAGAGAAGGAATATTCCAACATCCGACGCGATATGGTAGCGGAGTTGCTTGACAACCGAGAGCTATATGAGCCGGTATGTTGCCGTCTTCGAGAAGGGTCCTGGGATGATCTTATCTTCCAAGTGAACCATTGCAGAAGCCCTTACTTAGAATTAAATTGGTTTCACATGCCATTGATGAGTTTAGTGTTTGCCACACTATATGAGGTTGGTCTCGTCTTATTAACTTGGGACATTTCGACGTTTTGCTTACCGTTAAGGAATAGGACATCAAGCATAGGTCCTCTAGAAAAGATTTTTGCCATGGCACACATAGGCAATCATGATCACTTCATACCGATAAAGGTTTCTTCTAATAAAATATTTATGAAATTAGGTTACATTGTTTTCACTACTCAAATAGTTTGTGTGTGTATATGTAGGTGGTGCTTAAGGAAGGGTCACCAATATCGCACACTCATGGTTCATGGCGCAGAAACGCAGATCGAAACATTTTATGGTGGACAACAAAGTTTGAGGAGAATTTGAAGATGTATCGATAATACCGCATTGTAAATGGTCGGGTACCAGATCCTTTTATGTATGTAGGAGACGGATCCATCCATGTAATTGATTGATGTTACGAGTATGTAATGTAATATTTAGACGGCTTTGTAATTTCCAACTTTAAGTGTTGTGTTTTACATTATGTATTGATGTTATGAGTATGTAATGTAATATTTAGACGTTCTTCAATTAATTCAGGCTTTCCAACTACTTTGAAGATGTAATATCGAGAGTACCGCATTGCAAAGTGGCTCACATTCAGTAATTTGGCACAGTTTACTATAAACCGTGCCGAATTACATAATGTGAGGGAAGTCCGACATGTCTATTAAATTGCACGCTTAGGACAAGCATTGTACGCTTATCCTAAGCGTGCAGTCATACACTTAGGTTAAGCGTGCAGTGATACGCTTATCCTAAGCGTGCATTTTCACAAACATGACTTCCCTCATACTCTTAGGATACGTGTGATAAGTGCTATTTTGTAGTGCGTATCTAAGGATTATTACCAGGTTAGAGGCGTCATTTGGTGGGATTTTATGCACAATTAGAGATTATGGAGTTGGAGCGAAGAAGTGTGGTTTTGGTGGTCTGGAGGAGCTTATTGGAGACATCCAGAGGAAGAGAAGTTGACCACCTGAGGAGACAAGCAAGATCCAGGAAGAAAACCACTTGAGATGCGGAGAAGTGAAGGGCCGCGACCAAAACCGCGGGGAGTAGAAGACTGCGGCCAAGAAATCCGAGGAGCTGGGCGATAGAGAAGAGGCCGCGACCGCGGCACGAAGGTCGCGCCCGCGGCCAAAATTCGGAGGATTTAATGAGCATGTCGAGAGCAAACCGCGATTGCGGCCAAAAGGCCGCGGTCGCGGCCATCAGCGGGAGCGAGCCCGCAGGACTCCGATTTTGTTTTCATTTTCTTTATTCATTTTCTTTTCTTTTACTGGTTCGAACCCAATTGTTTTATGGGCTTTTAGGTTATCTTTTCTAGGGAATTTAGTTTACTATATGAACCCTAGTTTACTTTCAGTTTTATAAATCATTCATCTTACATTAGAACGTTTACTATTATTCAGAGTTTTTTCCCTTTTGAACAACTATGTCTTCCATTACTATGAGTAGCTAAGCACCCATTGCTTAGCTCGGCATGTGAAGCTTTTTCTATGGTTTGATTGTGAGGTTAATTCTCTATTTCCTATTTCCTTTGGGTTTATATCTTTCTTCTTGCGCTTATTCATATGGATTGTTATTGATTTGACTAGACTGATCACCTAGTTAGGTTTAGTAATTATCTATTGCTAGGGTTTGGAATTGACCGGTCGGTGATTCCTTATTCAGAGTAGCATCCATAATTATCTAGGACTGGTAGGACTAGATTATTATGAAAGAAGATTGATTGCATGATAAATGTTTGCGGGTTGTGATTATTTGACATGTATCCTGGTTTGATCCTATGCCCAATGCTATTATTGTTCTAAATCTTGATTGTTTCTTGTGCGTTCAATAATAAGAGTTGCTAGGACTGGTAGGACTAGTAACTATACAAGAATAGGGACAAGAATAACCAAAGGAAATGAATAGAGAGAACCTAGGACCGATCTACCATAGGAAAAGTGGATCTTACTTGGCTAAGTGTTTTTACCCTATTGATTTCATACTATTTGCTTATTTGCTTTGTTTGCTTACTTGATTGCGAAAACCAACCAAACTCCCGCCTCTTGTTACTATTGCATGCTTACAACACACAAATTAATCCCTTCCTCCCTGTGGATTCGACCCTGCTTACCCTAACTACTTGTTTAGGTTTGCTAGGATTTTATTTGATTAGGTGATACGACTTTAGCCTGCTATCAAATTGGCGCCGTTGTCGGGGAGGCAAGCGTTGATTTTTCTGTGTGTTTGTTTGTGTGCTTGTCACTTTGGTGTGGACCTATCTTATGGTCTACACCCTTGCTACTGATTTTTGTTTTTCCTTTTTAATTTTTGTTACAGAGATGGAGGGATTCTCTCAATTTCGGCAGGAGCCACGATCTGAGCCCTACACCTACTCATTCTCTCCAGAGAGGGGATACTACCCCAATTCAAGTGCTGAAGGACCAGTTACATCCTGCAGAATCAGTCACGACACGCTGCACACCACTGACGATTGTCCAGGACTTCCCGTACGCACAACAGCAGTAAACGCACGTTGAGGTGTAAACTCATAGGGACCGAGACATGAGCCGTATCCAAACAACTACAACTCAGGGTGGAGGGAACACTATAACCCAGGTCCGTATGGAATTCAGCCACAGTACGAGCAACCATATTCACATGGAGCCCAAGGACAACACGCAAGTTTGCCCGTGCCCGGTGCAGACGTACTCAACACCTTGATGCAGAGCATGCCAACCATGGCGCAGAGCGTGTCCTCAATGAGTACAATAGTCCATCAATAAGTTCTAGCCCAACAACAACATCAAGAAGCGATTTCCAGCATCCAGGGCCAGCTGAACCAACTGAGTCAAATGTTGATTGAGACGAAATCCAGACAACTACCAATTCCTGCGGCAGAGAACCCACGAGAGACTGTCTATGCTATGACGCTGAGGTGCGGGGCTGAGATTGAGGCTGAAAGAGTCAAGGAGAAGGAGGTCCAGGTGACCAAGGAGGAAAGCCACAGAGACAAGGTGATCGAAGGCGAGTTCTGCGAGGGAGAGAAGGAGCCGCAACCGCGGCACGAAGGCCGCAATCGCGGCCTGTTCGCTGACGGAAATACTGATTTATTCTCCCCCGAGGTCGAGAGCAAACCGCGGTCGCGGCCTCTTCGCTGAGAAGATGTCTGAGATTCTGAAGGAGCCGCGACCGCGGTCCCCAAACCGCGACCAGACCCCTGTGTACGTGGACGACTACGTACGACCTAATTTTCCTCCCCTCTTCTCAGAGAAGCCTCCCGCGCCATTCCCAAAGGCTCTAGCGGATACTAGGAGGCCAGTCAAGGACAAAGACATGTTTGATTGGGTGAGCAACTACGAGGCAAACTCCCCTTTGCTCAAAATGGAGGACAACACCCCTCACTTCAAGGAATTTCTAAAGGCGCTATGCAAGATCAAGAAGAAGCAGAAGGGCAAGCAAAAGAAGGAGAGTGAGATTCAAAGAGTAAATCTTTTGACGCTGGTCACGGGGCAGGAAAAGCATGCAGCCCCTGAGATGTTAGGTAGGCCGTTTCTGAAAATGGCAAGTGCGTTCATGGATATGCACAACGGTCCACCCACCACAAAGTACAAGAGCATGGGGGAAAGGCTCAACATAGAGCACACAAAGAGGCATCCCCCTGATCCAGGCCCCAGGAGTTTGGTTGTTGTAAGCAACCCAAGTTGAGGAGATTGAGTAGGATGTCATGCCATGACAATAACTAAGGCGCTGTCCGGGAGGCAACCCGGAGGTATGTATTATTTCCCTTGTTTTTCTTTCTTTGTTTTTACATTATTTTTGGTGTGTTTTTGCTTTGCGTTTGTTTTGTTTTTGTGTCCGACTGACCTGCAGGGAAGAGACCCCATGCCTATTGAAGAAGGTGTTCCACACCACTGTAAGTCTCTCCTGTTCCTACACTCAGTCACCCCCCGAAAAAACCTAACGGGGGGCAAAAAGAAAAAAGAAAAAAAAGAGTTCTACGAGGATGAGCTGTCCAGTCTTACCACGGAGAGGGGTGCGCATGTTGCCAACGGAGGAAATTTTCACTACACCATTATTTGGCAACGATGGCGGCCCCACAATCGACAGCTGCAAAGGAAGACCACTCATGGCCCACACCACGATCATATCTGGGCCCATTTTTTGTGGTATTTGAAGGCCGTGCAACCCGACATACTTGTTATGCCACTATTCACCAAAGTGGTACATTTTGGTTGCACGGTAATGAAGACGATGAAGTGATGAAGACACCCACCCGACACTGGAGACCTGGGCATATTTGGAGGACCGCCAGCAACACCAGAAGTGTCCAAGCCAACTCAGCGACATTTGTGAGCTTATTCCTTCTTTTCACTGTGCTTTATTCTTTTGTCTTTCATTACATTTAGGACAATGCAATGTTTAAGCATGGGGGAGGTTTTTATATTTTTTATGTCGCTGAGGAGAAAAATGAATATCAAGAAAAAAAGCCAAAAATTGAAAAAAGGCATACAATAGAAATCCTGGGATAGGTCAAAAACCTGAAAGGGCGGCCTAGATAATAAGCAGGTGGCTTGGACCAACATTAGGTTGGGGTAATAAGAGGTCTAGAGTGATGTGAGCTTATGTGAGTACATCTATTGAAAAATGAAATGAGTGGCTTGGTGAAAACTGATCAGTGCTATTTTGTAGTACATTTCTAGGGATTATTACCAGGTTTGAGGCGCCATTTGGAGGGAATTAGAGCACAATTGGAGGATATGGAGTTGGATTGAGGAAATGTGGTTTTGGTGGTCTGGAGGAGCTTACTGAGGACATCCAGATGGAGAGCAGATGACCACCTGAGGAGCCAAGCAAGATCCATGAAGAAAACCACTTGAGAAGCGGAGAAGAGAAGAGTCGCGACCAAAACCGCGGGGCATAGAAGACCGCGGCCACAAAATCCGAGGAGCTGGGCGATTGCGAAGAGGCCGCGACCGCGGCACGAAGGGCCGCGCCCGCGGCCATAATTAGAGGATTTATTGAGCGATTCGAGAGCAAACCGCGACGGCGGCTTTCTGGCCGCGGCCGACAGCGGGGACGCGCCCGCAGAGCTTCGACTTTATTTTCGTTTTCGTTATTCTTTTCTTTCTATTTTTTACTATCTGAACCCTAATGTTTAATGGGCTTTTAGGTTACTTTTCTAGGGAAATTAGACTCGTATATAACCCTAGTTTTACTTTCAGTTTTGGCATCGTTATCATCATTAGCATCTACACACATTGAGTATTACGTTCTTTAATTCAGCACTCAATACAATTCAGAATTCTCTTTCAATTTCAATTATGTCTTTCATCGTTATGAGTAGCTAAACACCTATCACTTAGCCCGGCATGTGAAACTTTGACTATGGTTGGATTGTGAGGTTATTTCTCTATTCCTATTCTCCTTTGAGGTTTATATCTTTCTTCTTGTGCTTATTCATATGGATTGTTATTGATTTGACTAGACTGATCACCTAGTTAGGTTTAGTAATTATCTATTGCTAAGATTTAGAATTGACCGGTCGGTGATTCGTTATCTAGAGTAGCATCCATGATTATCTAGGACTGGTAGGACTAGATGGTTATGAAAGAAGATTGATTGCATGTTAAATCTTTGCGGGTTGTGATTATTTGACATGTATCCTGGTTTGATCCTATGCCCAATGCTATTATTGTTCTAAATCTTGATTGTTTCTTGTGCGTTCAATAATAAGAGTTGTTAGGACTGGTAGGACTAGTAACTATATAAGAATAGGGACAAGAATAACCAAAGGAAAGGAATAGAGAGAACCTAGGACCAATCTGTCATAGGAAAAGTGGATCTTGCTTGGCTAAGTGTTTTTCCCCTATTGATTATATCCTTTGATTTGTTTTCTTGATTTGTTTTGTTCGATTGCTTACAAAAACAACCACAAAACCCCCCTCTTGTTACTATTGCATTCACCCAACACATTGAATTATCCCTGCCATTCTGTGGATTCGACCCTTGCTTGCCCTAACTACTTGTTTAGGTCTGCTTAGGTTTATTTTGATTTAGAGGTATACGACTAGCCCTTGTCAAAATTGGCGCCGTTGCCGGGGAGGCAAGCGTTGATTTTTCTGTGTGTTTGTGTGTTTATTTGGTGTGGACCTATTATATGGTCCACACCCGTGCTGCTAATTCCCCTTTGCTTGACTTTATTCTAGAGATTGAGAGGACTCTCTCCCAGGGTCGCAGAGTGAATCGTTCTTTGGTATTTGATAATCCTGCTTTCGAGATGGGTGACGTAGTTCAGAATGCAGCGTAGAACGCATATCAGAATGCAGTGAATAATGCGGAGCAGACGCTGAGACAGTTGACAGCCCCTAATCTGCAGCAGCAACCGCTGGTTGTGCAGTTTCCTGAGTTGGGCGAAGGAGTAAAGTTCGAGCTGAAGTCTGGGCTGATCCACTTGCTCCCTCACTTCCATGGGATGAGTGGTGAAGACCCCAACAAGCACCTTGCTGAGTTCCATTCGGTCTGTAGCAGTATGAAGCCGAAAAATGTGATAGAGGATCAGATCAAGCTGAGGGCATTTCCCTTCTCATTAAAGGATGCAGCCAATGATTGGTTCTATTATCTGACTCCAGGGAGCATTGACACATGGGTTAAGATGAAGCAAGCCTTCTTGGAGAAATACTTTCCGGCCACTAAACTGAACAGTCTGAAGCGGGCAATCAGCAACATAGAGCAGCAGGTTTGGGAATCGCTATATGAGTATTATGAGCGGTTCAAGAAGTTGGTGTCCAGCTGTCCTTTCCATGGCTATTCTGAGCAGGACCTCGTGCTTTATTTGTATGGTGGTCTTCTTGATGAGGAAAGGAGGATGGTGAACGCTGCTTGTGGAGGAAATATCCTCAACAAGACTCCGGCTGCAGCCTTTGAGATATTCTTCGAGCTATCTGAGGGCTCGAGACAGTTCAGCAAGAGGGCGGGCGCCCAATCTATCAAAGCTGTAGAATCTCAATCCAACCCCACTCTTGTTGCTGATATGGCTGAGATGAAGGAAATGATGAGGAAGTGCATGATGAGAGGTGGCTTACAGTAAGTCAGATCATGTGGGTTATGCCATGAGATGACACACCCCACTGATGCATGCCCCACCCTGCAAGAACCAACTGCTGAGGTGAACGCAATAGGCGGATATGGTCCACAAAGGCCAAAGTATGACCCGTACTCCAGCACCTACAATCCAGGGTGGAGAGATCACCCAAATTTGAGGTACGGGAACCAGCAGAATACTCATCAGGGGCAAGAGACCCAAGACTATCAGCAGAGACCCCCACAGTTCCTCCAGCGTCCGCAGCAGTACCAGCAGCCTGGGGGCCAACAACAGTTCAGACCCTATGAGCAGAGACCCCAGGGCCAGACCTCCACTGAGGATAGGATAAATGGCCTCATACAAGCCATGACAACTCTGAGTGGCACTGTGAACACTTTGGGAAACATTATGACCCAGAATAACCAGGAGGCCAAGTCCAGCATTCAAAACATGGAGAAGCAGATTGGTCAACTTTCTTTAGCAGTTGGCAGGCTAGAGGCTCGTGAGGCGGGAAAACTACCATCTCAAACGGTAGTCAACCCGAGGGAGAACGTGAGTGCCATGATGCTGAGGAGTGGTGCTGAAATTGAGAGCAGAAAAGCTGTTGAGAAGGAAGTCCAGGTGCCCAGGGGAGAAAGCTATGCTGAAAACAGGGTCGAGGGCGAGGATCGCGAAGGAGCGAAGGAGCCGCGACCGCGGCACGAAGGCCGCGACCGCGGCACGAAGGCCGCGACCGCGGCACGAAGGCCGCGACCGCGGCACGAAGGCCGCGACCACGGCACGAAGGCCGCGACCGCGGCACGAAGGCCGCGACCGCGGCACGAAGGCCGCGACCGCGGCACGAAGGCCGCGACCGCGGCACGAAGGCCGCGACCGCGACCGCGGCACGAAGGCCGCGACCGCGGCACGAAGGCCGCGACCGCGGCCCTTTCGCTGAATTAATTAACCCCGAAGTCGAGAACAAACCGCGACCGCGGCCAGGAAACTGCGACCGCGGCCTGTTTGCCGAGAAAATTTCTGAGCTTATGAAGAGACCGCGACCGCGGTCCCCAGACCGAGCCCGCGGCCAGGCCCCTGGGTACGTCGACGACTATGTGAGGCCTGATTTTCCACCCCTCTTCGCAGGGAAACCTCCCGCACCATTCCCAGAGGCTCTTAAAGACACTAGAAAGCCTGTTAAAGACAAGGACATGTTCGACTGGGTAAGCAACTGTGAGGTAAATATCCCCTTGCTAAAACTTTTAACTGGTATTCCTCGTTGCGCTAAATTTTTGAAGGAGATTTGCACCCAAAAGAGGAAGCGCGCAGTAAAGGAGAAATCAAAGGTGGTGGTGAGCGAGAACGTGTCTGCCATGCTGCAAAGGCGGATACCGAAGAAGGCGAACGACCCAAGTATGTTCACTATTCCCTGCAAGATTAGAGGTACCCTGTTCGACAGGGCATTACTTGATTTGGGTGTCTCCATTAACGTGCTGCCACTCGCCCACTATGAGTCCTTGGAGTTGGGACCACTCGAGGAGACGGGGATTGTCATTCAGCTGGCAGACAATTCCATTGTCTACCCAAAAGGGATTCTGCAGGATGTGCTGGTAGAGGTAGACCATTTAGTGTTCCCTGCGGATTTCTTCATCATGGACACCGGGCAGGATAAGAGATCACCTGTGATGCTGGGGAGGTCGTTCATGAATACGGCGAGTACAAAAATTGATGTGAGTCAAGGTTCGCTCACAATGGAGTTTGATGGGGAGCAAGTCGGCTTCAGTATTGACGACCCGAAGAGACAACCGCCAGATGGGGACCCTAAATGCTCATTGGAGGTGAGCGAACCAAGCTGAGGAGGAATGTGTAGGATGTCAAGCCATGACAATAACTAAGGCGCTGTCCGGGAGGCAACCCGTGGTATGTATCTTTCCCTATTGCTACTTTTCTTTATTTTTGCTTTAGTTTTGTTTTTGCTTTGTCTTTGTTTTTCCTTTCCTACTAACTTGTAGGGAAGAGGCTGCCCCACAATGAAGAAGGTGTTTCCACACCGCTGTAAGTCTCCCTTTCCCTACCCCCTGAAAAAACCTTAAACAGGGGGTCGAAAAAAAAAAAAAAAAAAGATTCAAAAAAAAAAAAAAAGTTTTACGAGTTAGAGCTGTCCAGTATTCCCACGGAAAGGGGTGCACATGTTGCCTACGGAGGAAATTTTCGCTACACCACTTTTTGGCAATGATGGCGACCTCGCAATCGACAGCTGCGAAGGAAGACCACTTTGGGCCCACACCACGATCATATCTGGGCCCTTTTTTTTATGGTATTTGAAGGCCGTGCAACCCCGACATCCTTGATACGCTACTACTCATCAAGTGGTACATTTTGGTTGCACGGTAGAAGAAGACGAAGAAGTTGATGAGGACACCCACCTAGCACCAGACTGGCGCATACTGTATACACCGCCAGCAACAACGGAAGTATCCAAGCCAACTTAGTGACATTTGTGAGCTTATCCTTTCCTTTTCATGTGCTTTATTCTTTTGTCTCTCATTACATTGAGTACAATGCAATGTTTAAGCATGGGGGAGGGTTTTATATTTCCTATGTCGATGAGGAGAAAAATGAATATAAAGAAAAAAGCCAAAAAATTGAAAAAAGGCATACATTTGAAATCCTGGGATAGGTCGAAAATCCGAAAGGGCGGCCTAGGTAATAAGCAGGTGGCTTGGACCAGCAATAGGCTGGGGTAATAAGAGGTCAAGAGTGATGTGAGCATATTGTGAGCCCATCTATTGAAAAATGAAATGAGTGGCTTGGTGAAAACCCGAAAGGGCGCCTTGGCAAAATGAGCGAAAAGAAGAAGAGTGATTCCTAGGAATTCTCATTTTACTTGGCGAGGCGTCATAAGAAGGGAGACAAAGAAGGATTGTCGGGTAGGTCACTCTGGGAGGCATAAGAAGATAGATGGGAGATAGGATTAGATTTTGTTTCACTCTATGGTGTTTGGGATAAGCTTGGGTGAAGTACTCTGCTTTCCTTTTAGCTTGGTTGTATGGGGTGTTGATGTGGTGTTGTTGTTTATTGTGCTGAGCTTATTTTGTATGGTTGCCTGGAGTTTCTTGTTTGGTGTGATTCTTGGAGGTTGAGTTTTCTATGTTTCCTGAATCCTTAAGGGTTGAATTGGAGGAGTAGGTTTACTTTAGCTCACTCGAGGACAAGCAAGGTTTAAGCATGGGGGGATTTGATCAGTGCTATTTTGTAGTACATTTCTAGGGATTATTACCAGGTTTGAGGCGCCATTTGGAGGGAATTAGAGCACAATTGGAGGATATGGAGTTGGAGTGAAGAAATGTGGTTTTGGTGGTCTGGAGGAGCTTACTGAGGACATCCAGATGGAGAGCAGATGACCACCTGAGGAGCCAAGCAAGATCCATGAAGAAAACCACTTGAGAAGCGGAGAAGAGAAGAGCCGCGACCAAAACCGCGGGGCATAGAAGACCGCGGCCACAAAATCCGAGGAGCTGGGAGATTGCGAAGAGGCCGCGACCGCGGCACGAAGGGCCGCGCCCGCGGCCATAATTAGAGGATTTATTGAGCGATTCGAGAGCAAACCGCGACCGCGGCTTTCTGGCCGCGGCCGACAGCGGGGACGCGCCCGCAGAGCTTCGACTTTATTTCCATTTTCGTTATTCTTTTCTTTTCTTTCTATTTTTTACTATCCGAACCCTAATGTTTAATGGGCTTTTAGGTTACTTTTCTAGGGAAATTAGACTCGTATATAACCCTAGTTTTACTTTCAGTTTTGGCATCTTTATCATCATTAGCATCTACACACATTGAGTATTACGTTCTTTAATTCAGCACTCAATACAATTCAGAATTCTCTTTCAATTTCAATTATGTCTTTCATCGTTATGAGTAGCTAAGCACCTATCACTTAGCCCGACATGTGAAACTTTGACTATGGTTGGATTGTGAGGTTATTTCTCTATTCCTATTCTCCTTTGAGGTTTATATCTTTCTTCTTGTGCTTATTCATATGGATTGTTATTGATTTGACTAGACTGATCACCTAGTTAGGTTTAGTAATTATCTATTGCTAAGATTTGGAATTGACCGGTCGGTGATTCTTTATCTAGAGTAGCATCCATGATTATCTAGGACTGGTAGGACTAGATGGTTATGAAAGAAGATTGATTGCATGTTAAATCTTTGCGGGTTGTGATTATTTGACATGTATCCTGGTTTGATCCTATGCCCAATGCTATTATTGTTCTAAATCTTGATTGTTTCTTGTGCGTTCAATAATAAGAGTTGCTAGGACTGGTAGGACTAGTAACTATATAAGAATAGGGACATGAATAACCAAAGGAAAGGAATAGAGAGAACCTAGGACCAATCTGTCATAGGAAAAGTGGATCTTGCTTGGCTAAGTGTTTTTCCCCTATTGATTACATCCTTTGATTTGTTTTCTTGCTTTGTTTTGTTCGATTGCTTACAAAAACAACCACAAAACCCCCCTCTTGTTACTATTGCATTCACCCAACACATTGAATTATCCCTGCCATTCTGTGGATTCGACCCTTGCTTGCCCTAACTACTTGTTTAGGTCTGCTTAGGTTTATTTTGATTTAGAGGTATACGACTAGCCCTTGTCAAAAACCCGAAAGGGCGCCTTGGCAAAATGAGCGAAAAGAAGAAGAGTGATTTCTAGGAATCTTCATTTTACTTGGCGAGGCGTCATAAGAAGAGGAGATATAAGGAGGATTCGGGTAGGTCACTCTGGGAGGCATAAGAAGATAGATGGGAGTTAGGATTAGATTGTTATTCACTCTATGGTGTTTGGGGATAAGCTTGGGGGAAGTACTCTGCTTTCCTTTTAGCTTGGTTGTGTGGGGTGTGTTGATCTGAGGTTGTGTTATATTGTGCTGAGCTTATTTGTATGGTTGCCTGGAGTTTATTGTTCGGTACGATTCTTGGAGGTTGAGTTTTCTATGTTTCCTGAAGCCTTGGGGATTGAATTGGAGGAGTAGGTTTACTTTAGCTTACTCGAGGACGAGCAAGGTTTAAGCATGGGGGGTTTGATAAGTGCTATTTTGTAGTGCGTATCTAAGGATTATTACCAGGTTGGAGGCGCCATTTGGTAAGATTTTATGCACAATTAGAGATTATGGAGTTGGAGCGAATAAGTGTGGTTTTGGTGGTCTGGAGGAGCTTATTGGAGACATCCAGAGGAAGAGAAGTTGACCACCTGAGGAGACAAGCAAGATCCTAGAAGAAAACCACTTGAGACGCGGAGAAGTGAAGGGCCGCGACCAAAACCGCGGGGAGCAGAAGACCGCGGCCAAGAAATCCGAGGAGCTGGGCGATAGCGAAGAGGCCGCGACCGCGGCACAAAGGTCGCGCCCGCGGAAGAAATTCGAAGGATTTAATGAGCATGTCGAGAGCAAACCGCGATCGCGGCCATCAACGGGAGCGAGCCCGCAGGACTCCGATTTTGTTTTTGTTTTCTTTATTCTTTTTCTTTTCTTTTCTTTTACTGGTTCGAACCCATTTGTTTTATGGGATTTTAGGTTATCTTTTCTAGGGAATTTAGTTTACTATATGAACCCTTGTTTACTTTCAGTTTTATAAATCATTCATCTTACATTAGAACGTTTACTATTATTCAGATTTTTTTCCCTTTTGAACAACTATGTCTTCCATTACTATGAGTAGCTAACCACCCATTGCTTAGCTCGGCATGTGAAGATTTTTCTATGGTTTGATTGTGAGGTTAATTCTCTATTTCCTATTTCTGTTGGGTTTGTATCTTTTCTTCTTGCGCTTATTCATATGGATTGTTATTGATTTGACTAGACTGATCACCTAGTTAGGTTTAGTAATTATCTATTGCTAGGGTTTGGAATTGACCGGTCGGTGATTCCTTATTCAGAGTAGCATCCATAATTATCTAGGACTGGTAGGACTAGATTATTATGAAAGAAGATTGATTGCATGTTAAATGTTTACGGGTTGTGATTATTTGACATGTATCATGGTTTGATCCTATGCCCAATGCTATTATTGTTCTAAATCTTGATTGTTTCTTGTGCGTTCAATAATAAGAGTTGATAGGACTGGTAGGACTAGTAACTATACAAGAATAGGGACAGGAATAACCAAAGGAAATGAATAGAGAGAACCTAGGACCGATCTACCATAGGAAAAGTGGATCTTTCTTGGCTAAGTGTTTTTACACTATTGATTTCATACTCTTTGCTTATTTGCTTTGTTTGCTAACTTGATTGCAAAAACCAACCAAACTCCCCCCTCTTGTTACTATTGCATGCTTACAACACACAAATTAATCTCTTCCTCCCTGTGGATTCGACCCTGCTTACCCTAACTACTTGTTTAGGTTTGCTAGGATTTTATTTGATTAGGTGATACGACTTTAGCCTTCTATCAACGCGTATGACATAACGGTCATTTTTCCAACGACTCTATTTCACCATATAAATACAAAAAATGTCATCACAGCCTTATTCACCCTTCTCTTATTGTGTTTTAATTGTCCAAAAGTTAGTATGGCCTCTTCGTCGAGTTTGAGTTCAACAACGGGAGATAGAATTGGCTTTTGTAATTCGAAGGCGGTCATACACACTTGTGACCGCCAGTGGTAGTACGGAAGAAGGTACTGGGGATGCCCTGATTTGGGCACGTACGATGTCCACAAACCAAGTAATAAAGAAGGATGTGATTTCTTTGTGTGGTTCGATCCACCATACGACAAGAGGGAACATGAGGTCATTATGGGGATGTGGAAGGAAAAAAACCAACTTCTAAAGCTGAACGAGGGTCTTTGTAGGTATTGTTTAAGGGCAATAACAGATATACATCATAGGTGTTAGAAAGATAGAAGTAACCATTTGTTATGTTTTGTAGGGATCAAGCGGAATTAGCGAAAGAGAGACATCGAGAAGGTTAATGTAATTTTTCATTTAATTTCTAGGGTGAAATTTAAATTTTAAGATTAATGCAATTTTTCATTTAATTTGTAAGAAATCGGGAAGGTAACGAGTTTGTACTACTTTGCGCCATTATAGACCCAATAGGCCCAACAGTCCCATAAAGGCCCAATCCACCAAAAATAACAATAAATCGAGATAAAAAATGAGTTTGTACTATTTCGCGTCATTATAGGCCCAAACTAACAATAATGCGGAATTAAAAAACGAGCTTGTACAGCTTTGCACCATTATAGGCCCAATAGACTCAAACTAGCAACATATCGACAAAAAAATGACTCTCTACTAAATCGGCCCATTAGAGGCCCAATCCGCCCAAAATAGCAATAAATTGAGATAAAAAACGAGTTTGTACTACTTTGCGCCATTATAGGCCCAATAGGCCCAAACTAACAATAGAGCGGAATTAAAAAACGAGTGTGTATTACTTCGCGCCATTATAGGCCCAATAGACTCAACTAGCAACATATCGACAAAAAAATGACTTTTAATTAAATCGGCCCGTTAAAGGCCCAATCCGCCAAAAATAGCAATAAATCGAGATAAAAAATGACTTTCATACTACTTCGAGTCATAATAGACCCAATAGGCCCAAACTAACATGTATTTAGTTCAAATACTTTATCGTATTGTACTAAGTTCATAAGTATACTAACATGTATTGCATAAGTACACTAACACATACTATGTTCATATTACTTCTCTGTATTGTACCAAGTTCATTTTACTTTATCATATTGCATAAGTATACTAACATGTAAAAAGTTCAATTACTTTCTCGTAGTTCATATTAATTCTGCGAATTGTACTAAGTTCATATTACTTTATCGTATTACATAAGTATACTAACATGTACCAAGTTCAGATTACTTTCTCGTATTACATAAGTATACTAACATGTACTAAGTTCATATTACTTTCTCGTATTGCATATACTAATATGTTTTGCATAAGTATACTTCATATTACTTTATTGTAATGCATAAAAAGTTTCATAACCCTATAAAGTATGCTAACCCTATAGGGTTTAGCGAAACCCAGAAATAGTGGACATACCCTGTACGCTTAAATTAAGCGTACAAGGTATACACGTTTACGTTAAGCGTACAAATACACGCTTATCTTAAGCATGTAACTATACGTTTAACATAAGCATACCAGGATTACACTGCAGTTTGCAGTGTTATCATGCAGTGTAATCCTGCAGCTTATCCTGCAGTGTTTCTGGCCAAATAGTTTGTTTGGCCAGAAACACTACAGCTTATAATTGTTCATACATCTTTGTTTTGAACGTATTCGTTTTTTGATTGAAGTATACATCAGTGGACTATTAACTTTCCATTTTGTACTTATTCATTTTTAGATGTTAATCATTTCTTACTTTGTCGTTTTTCTTACTTATTCGTTTTTTGATCAAATTTTACATCCTTTTATCGCTCGGTAAAGTTTTGTAAGTTATATTGCTATTTCATACTTTGAGGTAAAGTGTTAAACGACATAATAAACATGAACAAACATACTAAACCAAAAACACAAAATACATAACGTGTACAAAAATTAATACAAACGAAGCGTGACTAATCCAAACATAAAAACTAATGTGGCTGCGAGCCACTCCCTTCACCAGGTTTGTGACAGAATCATGAAATATCTGGGACTGGCGAGTTGGAGGTGGGGCCATGGGTGGAGGATGCACAATCAGCATCTCAAGCCATAATCTCGCAAGTCCCACGAATATCTGTGTTGAAGCATCGGGAGTGCGTAAGTAAGTGCGGATATCTACATCAACCACCTGAATGCGCTATTTACAAAATAAGTAAAATTTGTCAAACTATTACAATATACAAAATAAGAGATAAAACGTTCAAACAATTAAAAAAAAAGCATACCGCGACTGCATCAACAGTTGGAGAGACATGGATATGGCCGATCAGATGATCACGTTTGACGGAACCGGGATCGATTAAGGGATGAGACCACTCATCATACCAATCTAAATAGTCGTCAGGCATGTCCCAAAAGTGAGTCGCATCTGGTGCATGCAGATCAATCAACGATCTCAGATCTGCATCCCATGATACTAGAAGCTCATCATCAAACCTAACCTCGTATCCCTTCAGCTCCGCATTTTTGACGGTCTTGTACGGTTGAATGGGCAAATCTGGGACTGACTGCACTAGCCCAAATTGCCTGAGGACTCGGTCCGGGTGATACGACTCCTCAACATCTATAATGCGCAGTACACCGCAAAACCTAGAAGGAGCTACCTCAGGAGCCTGGAAGTCCAACCCCACCCAAGGTGATAGTATCTGCCTTCTCTTCATCCACGGTGCAAGGGAAACGCTCTAGCTGAGGCCCAAGTGAAGGAAGGGACACGTCCTGGTTTCTACGGGGAACCGAATGCCAGGAAATATGTCCTATCTTCAACTGGCTCGTTCTCTCTGGTCTGGACTCCGAATTGGATGATTTCAAATCCCAGAGTTAGATTCGGGGGTCTAGATGATTTTTTAAAAATTATAGCATTAACGGATCAGAGATTCAGAAGTTGTATGGATTTTACTAAGGGGTCACAGACAGTTCAGCGGATGGGTGTTGATGATGTGGGTTATGTGAAGTAGGAGTATATGAGGGTGGAGGTGAGTATTTTGATGAGTAAATGGTGAAGTGGAGTTGATGGATAGGTGAACTTCAAAAGAGGATGTAACGCACCCCCAAGGAAGAAAAAGTTTGATCTTCTACGGTGGGATATAACTCACCCAAGGAGGAGATCAAGAGTAGCTCGATATGACACACCAACTAAGGATTTTTCTTGGATAAAACTGAGCTTAAGCTGCTGGGTTTTGAATGAAATTGATCTGCTTACAATGGCTAAGAAGAAGGCTATATATATTCTTGGAGAAACAAGTTACAAGAGACCCTTGACATGCCAAAAATCACCAAGCATCAAAACTGATCTAGCCTTTATTTCAAGTTGTTAAATGACATTTAAAGCTTGAGAAAATGATAAAGAAGAAATAAAAACTGAATCCACATTGAATGTCTAGCTTCACACCCAAGTTTGTTCAAGGACTCGATGCCAATGCATCCGAATGAGCCACAAGCAACATGACCGAGCCAACTTGACTTTCCCTCGGAACTTCTTGGCTCATTAGACCCTCCATGAGCCTAGATTGGAGTTCTTGGGCCTTGGCGCGGGTGATGGTTCCCTGAGACGGGACATTGCGGGTGGTTCCCTGAGACGGAACATTACGGGTGGTTCCTTGAGATGGAACATTGCCGGTAGTAGGAGTGGAACCCGAAGAAGTTGGCGTCGGCGAGGGCAGTGAGGGTGTGTCAAAGGGGCATCACCTCCTGGCCATCAAGGTGTTGATGGGGCGTGGTCACATCATCCTGCCCCCCTTGGAAGAGATTCGACCTCGAATCCAAGTGTACTTCAAGAAAAAGCTCTAGAGCACTCAAAATTGCACAAAGAAAAACAAACAAGGAATGAGGGACCACGATGCATTTAGTGAAAATAGGGTACGTGTAAGCGAACATAATTAGTTCCATTGAGTATCCATGGATGAATCTCCATGCACAAGTGTTGCCCATTTTCAGTATAAAGATATGCTTAAGAATAGAGCATGAGATGCACATGACATTCTTATCGAACAATACAATGCATAGAACAAAAATTTTCTCATGCAACAAGTATTGCGAATGAGAACAATGATGGCCTCCAAGGTCACGGGAGGTGTGGGGAAGGGCTCACTTATGTTGACTCCCTTGTTCTTATCCATAGGATCCATGCCTTTCCTTTAAAAGTTAGCAACCGAAGCAAAATCCAAGCAACAAGACTAAAGAAGATAAGATCAATCAATGGTTCCCTGAGCATGCAAGCGCCTACAACTTTGATTCAAAAGTCACCACAAAGTTCAGCTGCAAGCTCACCAAAACAAGGCTTTCTGGGGTAGTTTTGCAAATCAATTAAAACCACAACAAACTTTGTTCAAACTTGGTGTTTTATGCAGCCAAAAATAACCAAGTCAGGGAACCAAGAAAAGGTACTACAACAAGGGCCTCAAGTTCAACTTGTGTTCGCTTTTTTTCTGGCCCTTAGCCGCTCTTTCTCGAACCTTTTATTCTTTACTCGACTTTTTTCTAGCCACAAGCCTATCTTTCTCGAGTTTCCTTGGATTACATATTTTAGTGTTACACGAGAGGGAACAAATTGAGTACAATAGCCCACTATCTGAGTTGAGCACGCAAGAGTTGTTGAAGAAATGTTCAGACTTTAGAATTTGTTCAGTTGGTTTGAGTTTTCTCAAGTTGTTTCCGCTATTATGCAAAAAAGAAGAAAAGAAAATGAAGAAAATCGGCTCATTAAATGTAAGAAATTCAAAAAGTTTCAGCAATAAATTCAAGAGTTAAGTGGATTAATGGGAGTGTCTTCAATTATTTCAAGAGCTTTAAATGAAATCAGTTTGTTCCAACCCAAGGGTTGTCTTCAACCTTCAAACTCCATGTTTTTGTCCAGAAATTCAACAAACTTACACAACAATGGCACGAAATCAGGTTTGCTTGCAAGAACAACTAAGTTTGACTTTTAAAAAATTCAGAATTTTGAGCATTTACCTTGCATGGCTCTGATACCACGTGATAGGATCTGCCTTCTCTTCATCCACGATGCAAGGGAAACACTCCAGCTGAGGCCTAAGTGAAGGAAGGGACACGTCCTGGTTTCTACGGGGAACTGAATGCCAGGAAATCTGTCATGTCTTCAACTGGCTCGTTCTCTCTCGTCTGGACTCCGAATTGGATGCTTCTAGAACCCAGAGTTAGATCTGGGGGTCTAGATGATTTCCTCAAAATTATAGCATTAACGGATCAGAGATTCAGAAGTTGTATGAACTTTACTAAGGGGTCGCAGACAGTTCAACGAATGGATGTTGATGATGTGGGTTCTGCGAAGTAGTAGTATATGAGGGTGTAACACACCCCCAAGGAGGATGTAACACACCCCCAAGGAATAAAAAGTTTGATCTTCTACGGTGGGATATAACTCACCCAAGGAGGAGATCAAGAGTAGCTCGATATGACACATGAACTAAGGATTTTTCTTGGATAAAACTGTGCTTAAGCTGCTGGGTTTTGATTGAAATTGATCTGCTTACAATGGCTGAGAAGAACGCTATATATAATCTTGGAGAAACAAGTTAAAAGGGACCCTTGACATGCCAAGGATCACCAAGCATCAAAATTGATCTAGCCTTTATTTCAAGTTGTTAAATGACATTTACAGCTTGAGAAAATGATAAAGAAGAAATAAAAAATGAATCCATATTGAATGCCTAGCTTCACACCCAAGTTTGTTCAAGGACTCGATGCCAATGCATCCGGATGAGCCACAAGCAACATGACCGAGCCAACTTGACTTTCCCTCGGCACTCCTTGGCTCATTAGACCCTCCATGAGCCTAGATTGGAGTTCATGTGCCTTGGCGCGGGTGATGGTTCCCTGAGACGGAACATTGTGGGTGGTTCCATGAGACAGAACATTGTGGGTGGTTCCCTTAGACAGAACATTGCAGGTGGTTCCCTGATACGGAACATTGCCGGTAGTAGGAGTGGAACCCGAAGAAGTTGGCGTCGGTGAGGGCGGCAAGGGTGTGTCAAGGGGCATCACCTCTTGGCCATCAAGGTCTTGATGGGGCGTAGTCACATCACAAGGGGTCCAAGTAACCTGTAAAGTCAAACTTCCATAGTCAATACATATTTTTGTAATTAAAGACTAAGATATCGAAATAAACCTAAACTTTTCTACCTCCTCATATCTCATGGCGTCCAGTATGCGGCGTATAGCGATCAAATGGCCGAAATCTCTATTGTTAGGCACCTCTGAGGCACCAAGAACAGCTGCTCCAAAAGCATGGGGGTTGGT
Organism: Rheum nobile; assembly: GCA_027886185.1. Classification (NCBI taxonomy): domain Eukaryota; kingdom Viridiplantae; phylum Streptophyta; class Magnoliopsida; order Caryophyllales; family Polygonaceae; genus Rheum; species Rheum nobile. The sequence goes on along the minus strand of WOAB01000719.1, from coordinate 3,158,555 downwards.
ACCATATTGTTCACGAAAATGTGGAAAATATGCCCAAACTCAGCACTGTAAATGAAGAATAACGCTATTAATGACCGATGTATTAAAACGTAACTTAATATTTCACTAATTCATCCAATATCTTACCCTAATCAAAATCCCAAAAGAAGCAATCCCTTGCGCTCCACGCCTAGATGCCTCTCCCAAGTTGCGGTACACATAGGCTAGAATCCCAGCTCCACATGCAGTGTCTCCAGTAGCGTCGTGGTCAAACAAAAGCGCCACCCACTTGTGCTTCACGGTTGTAGTCGACTTGTCCACCAGGACAGTCGAGTCGAGAAGAAACAAGAGATAGTACGTAGCAATAACACCCTCGTCATGATCATCACTCCTCATTATCTCCACTAGTCTACTCTCTAAATAGGCCAAAGGAATACCGCCATCTTTGTACCACTTCTTCATCTGATCTTGGTCAACTCCCAGATGAGTACATATGCGTTGTCTCACTGCCGCATCACTAAGGTCTGAACTATAGCTCCTCCCATGTATGCAAACCCGCAAGATTTGGAGAATATCGGCAAGGGTGATGGTTATCTCTCCGAAGGGCATATGAAATGTGTTCGTCTCGGGATGCCATCTCTCCACAAATGCAGAAATCAATGCAGAATCCATGCTGAAGGCGATGCCAAGTGTTCGTAGATCTGTAAGACCGCTCCGCTCAACCAGTCTAAACCACATATATGGCTTAAGGCTAATATAATCCTCGTGGGCAGAGCAGAAATGGATCCTCAGAGTCTTATGACTCTGAATGTACATAATTTAAGGTTATTATACATTTTCTAATAAATATTATTTTAAAGATTCAACACATAAACTACAAAGTTAAACATACCAAATCCTGCTCTGTCTGACAACGGGCTACCCCGCTAAGACGTGGTTGTTGTTGGTCAGCAATCTCAAGAACAGAAGGCTCTAGAGGAGCATCCGCAATAGCTGCAGCTTCTCCTCTACGTCTATGTCTCCTCTGATGTACGACAGGTGGCATCTGGGCAACAACCTCAGGAGCGGGGTCGGGTACAGAAAGGTCATAAATATCCCGAGCAATGTGTGTCTCGTAGCTAAGGAGAAGAAAAGGACACCTTGGGCCTCCAGGCATCCAAGGATGGTAAGTATGTACGGGTTATGCATCCTGATGTAGCTCCACAATAGAAGGACATCCTAGATGTGGAGAAGCATGACCGGATGGAGGTGTAGAAGAAGGACCAGCAGGAGGTGGAGAGGGGAGAGGAGTGGGGACCGACTCAGAAAAAATAGGGGATCGACAAAAGGGAATGTCGCACGTACTCAAATCTCGCGTCGGTAATGTAGGCTCCAAAGACTCCACATAATCTGCCTCATCATCCTGATATGGCTCCTCAACAGGCTGCACATCAACCTCCATATGCTGAGCTGACGTGTCCCCGATGTCCTCCATGTACTCATCATCAGCAGTCATAGGCGGAGGATAAGATATCCCACTATCCGACAATATATCGACATTAACAAGACCGGCGCGACGACGTATAGAATCTGAAACACCAACACATCATGTGCGATGGGCCACTACTGGTGTCGTCTCTGTACGCCCCATAGGGGTGAGGGACGCCAGTAAACTCTAATTTTTTGGAACATTGTTAGATTAGTTCCTTATATAAACATCCTAAATTCTTTATATACTACTTTTAAAAAACTATTTAGTATTTTCTTATTTATAATTCATAACTAGTTTTAGTTATGAACAATTCATAACTATCTATTTTGACTTTTTTTAAAATTTATTAGTTATTAATAACTAGTTTATAATTAGTTATTAATAACTAATTCTACTTTGTTATAATTATTAATGCTTATTTTACTTTATAATTCCATATTATTAACTTATTCTACTTTATAATTAGTTATTAATAACTACTTAGACTTTACACTTAACTATTAAAAACAATTTTATATTTAGTTATTAATATCTAATTACATATTAAAAACTATCTATTTTTTTTTTAATTTTAATAAACTTTTTACTTAGTAAGTAATTACTAACATACTTTAACTACTTTTAATTTAGAATTAGTTATTATTAACTAATACTAATACATTATTAATAACTAATTCTACTTTATAATTAGTTATTAATAACTAGTTTATATTTAGTTATTAATAACTAATTCTACTTTTTTATAATTAGTAATACCTAATTCTACTTTATAATTAAATATTAACAACTGTTTTATAATTAGTTATTAATATCTAATTACATTAAAATCTAAATATATGTTAACTGATACAATAACTAATAACTAATTCTAATCCATAATTATATTATTCTAATCCAAATTAACTCATAATCTAAACGATAATGCATTGTAATCATATTAACAATTCATGTATTAGAATAAATCAAATCTTAACAATTATATTTATGAAAACAATTACGGAAATAAATTTAAATTTGGAAAAAATACCGCTCTGAGGCCAATCGGAGTTGATCCAGGAGCTATCAGAGTTGATTTTGACTTAATTAGAGTCGCCCTTGCTTGAGCTCGGGTCATAGGTCGACCTCCACCCATGATGCGACCCTGCCCTCTAGGAAGACCGCGTTCTTCCTTGCAGGACTCGCATCGCGTACAGAGCCCGTGATCTTCAAGGAACTTCTATCTTCTGGCTCAGAGATCGCAATCTCTTCCAACCTTCTTCATCCAAGCAAGGGATCGCGTTCTTCATCAGAAAATTGGCCATCTCCATTGAACGCGTTCCACGCGTTCTTCAGCCAGTACGCTCGTCATCATCAATAACGCATTCTCTCTGAAGATCCTCTCAACGATCTAGTGAACGCGTTCTATTTGAACAGACTGAGATCTTTCTGCATTGAATGTGATCTTTTCAAATTGATCATAATATTTTAAGCATTCAATGTAATCTTTTAGCATTTAATTCTTAGATTTGGGGTCCTTAAGACCTCGAACCCTTGTATAAAAGGGCACCTCGCCCATTGTAAATGGTTCACGTCTAATTTTAATCAAGAGCTTGAGTTTGAGAGCTCATTGCCTCCTCCCTTTTGACCGGACGTCACAAACTTTGTCTTCTCATCCCCTTCCCCGCGCCGACGCTACGGCACCCGCTTGATCGTCAAGCAAGTCTGTCTTCGCATTTCCTTCCCCGTAGTCGACGCTACGACACCCAAAGGCTTGTCCAGCCAAGCCTTATATCCCTTCCAAACACTGCTTCCGCCTTCGCATCACCATCAAACATCGCGTCACCCATTCAAAACACCGCGTTCCACACTCATTCCACCAAACCAAGGCCGCGCGACTCCCAATACAAGATCGAGATCCTTTCGTCCCTAGTAGGAACGCATCAACTGGTATCAGAGCCTGATCTTGTAAGTCGCTTTCAAGTTCATTTGTTCACAAAAAAAATTTCTCGCTCACCATACTTGCTTCCGCCACCGTCATCTTCACAAAAAAAAAAATTATTTTCACCTTTACCTTCGGTTTCTACAAGAGCAATCTTGGCCGAATCACTATTCCCAGCAAACTTGTGTGTCTTGTTTGTTTGATTTCTGCGTAATTATTTGTTTGATTTGCTTAATTGATTGCTTAAACTTCGCATTGAATACTTGACATATTCAATGCGTTGACCAAACAATCTACATTAATCTCTCTCTCCAATCACGAAAATCACGTGATCTCTTTCATTAGTTACTTAGCCGTTATTTTATTTTCATTCAATTCAGATCCGATCTTCAATCAATACAAGATCTCGGATTTGAAATTCAAATTCAAAAAAAAAAAGATCGCGCACTTTAAAAAAAAAGTGGATTCAAAAAAAAAAAGATCACGACGTTTTGCAAAGAGAAGTAAAGGCAAAATAAGGCAACCTTCACCCACCAACGGCTAGGCTCATTTCTCAATCTCCCCACCGTCTAGTGTCTCGCGTGGTTTTGTGTCTTGTTTTAACGCGTTCTTTACGGAAAAGATTAAGACTTCATTCTTTTGGTTACGTGGTTTTCTTGCTTGTATTTCACACTTGCTTTGCTTGCCTGTAAGCCGCCCTCAAGGCTAAAAGAACGCGATAACCCACGTGAACACTTGTTACTTGCTAGTGCTTGCTTGCTCTTGGTTGTGTTGGTTTTTGTTCGTTTTTACTCGCGATGTTTGGTTATCGTGTCTTAGGTATGGAGCACGCGCCAACAACGCGTTCAAATTACTACACCGATGAACCTCACTTTGTGCCGCGCGACAACATATCGCGTTACAACACACAAGAAGCTACCACTCCGTGACGATCCCTTCGACGCCAATAGCACGACGATCATCGCGTGAGATCACTTGTTACACCACCCATCCAGTACGCTGTTCGTGACAACCTTGGCCAACAGAGTACGCGCACTTCGCGTGATGACTATTATGGCTATGGCTACACGACGCCAACAAACCATCATACCTCTCAGGAATACGACGATGAAGAATATGAGGACTCAGGTATGACACATTCTGGCTCTTATTACCAATCTCTTCCAAATCCACTTGATGTGCAGGACCACCATTCGGCACCTCAAGAACGAAGATATCGCGAACACGACATTGGCAGCGATCGTCGTGATGTCAGTTCTCAGAAGGATAGCAGAGAGGGTTATAGAACCCATCCACGACAACGTCGACGCAATGACGCCTATGCACCAAGGGAATGTTTTGCTCGCAGAGAACCCCAACTTGCTCGCAGCGAATCACACCTTTCACGCGAGAGGCGACACCATCAACGCGTTGAAGAGAAACATCTCTACGACGTCGCGCCACACTACGTGACAAATGTAGTCAATGCGCAACCTCGACATCCAAACCATGAAGTACAGGATCATCCACCTTCCCATCTTCCAGAACAGGCACCAGTCGTGGAGTTGACCGAACAGCAACAACTGCTCAAAGCTCTTCGACACGAACGTGCGGCTTGCAACGCAAGAGAACGTGATGCACAACTCGCGCTCATTTCACCTCAACCTCTACTGAGTGCTTCGGCCGCGCCGCCTCCACCTTGCCAGAAATGGTATGATCCTAACACTTGTCCATCCATTAATTCAGATGTGCGTGTCCTATTCTCAGGATCGCTCACGTATAACCAAGATCAACAACAAAGGGGTTCGCCTCAACAGAAGAACGTCCACTTCTCCACTCTCGACGTGGGTGATGAGTCTTCAAAGATGGAGACCACGCGTGAGTCTCTGGTAGGATCCCAAGGTGCAACCATCAATGCCAACGCACCCAGGACTGGGTTTGTTCGCAAACAAGAAGTGGTGCACCACCAGCTCGGCCATAGCACGCCTTCATCTGGGCAACATCAAAGCCAACAAGGGTATGATTCTAACCTTAGTCCATTCCTTGTTACTGAGGTGCGTGTTCCAGTGTCAGGGTTCACAGTGACAGACCAGGCCCAAGACGACACAAACGCGAGGCCTACTGCCACAGCGTCTCGAACAAGCGCGTCCAAGGACCAAGACCAGGTCGCGATGATCACTCCAACAACATCTCCAACGATCGCGCCAAAGGTCATAGGCCAGGGATCTGACCCCACAGATGAATATGAATGCATCTACTGTGGTGAACGCGATCATTCCCCCGTGGATTGTCAAGAGAAGCAACAAGACCCCTTCGCCACTATTGACGCAGAAGATGTGTCTCATAAGGTGGAGACTCCGATGGAGACAATTGCAGTAGCAGTCAGAGATGACACCCAGGTTGCCCACTTGTTAGAGGCTGCCGCGATCCATGATGGCACTCTAATGACCATCGCCACGCGGTGCATTTCCCCTGTCAAGGAAGGCGATCTAGTTCATCAACGACTTCTCCCCTCACCTCGGCGTTGCTTGGATAGTCCAGACTCATGTCGATTCATCATCCATGATGGCAGCTCCTTTCATGTCAACATTGCGAAGTTAACCATACCTCTTAAGCTGCCACCCATGATTCATCAAGACCCATTTGACCACCAAGGGATGTCTCCACGTTCAGGTAACACTGTGTCACCACAGTGTCTTCTTCCCTTGTCCTTTGGTCAATGCAATTTCCAATTATTGTGTGATGTGGTTGCTATGGATTCCACAACTCCCTTCCTTGGGCGTCCATGGCATTCCGTTCATCGCTTTCTTCTCGATGCGTATATAAACACTTATGTGTTTACATACCGCGGGAAGTACGTGGATGTCTTACATTTGCCACTTCATGAGCTTCCCTAGGATCAGGTCACGTGTAAGCTAGCACGGGAAATCGACGCGGACAACAACGCGTCAACACCAGAAGGACACACCTTCGATCCCGGAGATCCTTTCTTGAGGCAACAACCCGCCTCATCAAACAGCGCGAACAATCTTATCACGCGTTGCAGAGCGAATGGAAGCAATGCGCCTTATGAGGACGACTTCAATCAACATGCGCTTCTCGATCTGTGTCATCTGCAGGAGCTTCTAGCCCATGAAGTCGACAAATGTGACGCTACTGCGCTCCATGATGGCACAACTTTGAGCCTCACCCCGAGGCACAGTCTCAACGTCACGGACGGTGAGCTTGTTAACCAGCGCGATCATATCTGTCACTCGTGTTGCAAGGTTAAGACTGCGTCGATGAGTGTCTTACCGAATGGAGGCAGCTATGGCAACATCGTCACTGTGAAGGTCATCAACCATCTCCGCCTTTCGACAAGGCATCCTCCACAACCACATGGACTACAAAGGATAGCGTCAACAGGTAACACTGTCTCTCGGCAGTGTCTTTTCCATCTTTCCTTTGTTTCTTCCATAGGGCCGAATTTTTGTGATGATATTGCACTGGACGTTACCCCTCTCTTACTTGGGTATCCATGGCAGTCTTATCGTCACGTTCTTCTTGAAGGGTATCTAAACACCGCGGTGTTTACCTACCACGGGAAGCACGTGACATTCTCAACTCTGTCTTTCTCTGAGAGTTTACACGAACAGGTTGAGTTTGATCAAGAACACACTGTGACTACCACAACAACCGCATCAACTTCAACGCGACACCGTTCGAAGCCTGGAGATGCCTCCAAGACCACCAAATGCAGTAGAAGGACAACGCGTTCTTTTACAAGGCAGGATGTCGTCTGCAACATTGACGCGCCACCAGCTAGCACCAAGGGAAACTACAATGGAAGCACAGTGCCCACTTCCAGCTTGCCGTACGCCCACATCACCGAGCCTTTGCCACCAGCTTTAGCAGAGTTGCAAATGGAGTTCACTGCTGCTTTACCAGAGGCGCCCCCAAACACTGGACCACCCTTGTGTCCACTTCCACAGCCGCTCACCTGGGTGCCTGGTGCCTATCTACAACATCACGAATGCAGTCGCTTCGTGTTCGACACCGGCGATATCGTGTGGGAATACTTGCATGCCATTGAAGATTCCGCAAAGCATATTGAGCAGCCCAGAGATAGCGTCCAGGTAACATACAACGTCGCATCTTTGCACAAGTATGAGGAGCTCTTCATGTCCAACAAAGGTGAAGTGGGGATGCTTCACAGCCAAGTGGGGGAGGGTGATGCGACCTTGCCCTCCAGGAAGACCGCGTTCTTCCTTGCAGGACTTGCATCGCGTACAGAGCCCGTGATCTTCAAGGAACTTCTATCTTCTAGCTCAGAGATCGCGATCTCTTCCAACCTTCTTCATCCAAGCAAGGGATCGCGTTCTTCATCAGAAAACTGGCCATCTCCATTGAACACGTTCCACGCGTTCTTCAGCCAGTACGCTCATCATCATCAACAACGCGTTCTATCTGAAGATCCTCTCAACGATCTAGTGAACGCGTTCTATTTGAACAGACTGAGATCTTTCTGCTTTGAATGTGATCTTTTAAAATTGATCATAATCTTTTAAGCATTCAATGTAATCTTTTAGGATTTAATTCTTAGATTTGGGGTCCTTAAGACCTCGAACCCTTGTATAAAAGGGCACCTCGCCCATTGTAAATGGTTCACGTCTAATTTTAATCAAGAGCTTAAGTTTGAGAGCTAATTGCCTCCTCCCTTTTGATCGGATGTCACAAACTATGTCTTCTCATCCCCTTCCCCGCGCCGACGCTACGGCACCCGCTTGATCGTCAAGCAAATCTATCTTCGCATCTCCTTCCCCGCAGTCGACACTACGACACCCAAAGGCTTGTCCAGCCAAGCCTTATATCCCTTCCAAACACCTCTTCCGCCTTCGCATCACCATCAAACATCACGTCACCCATTCAAAACACTGCGTTCCACACTCATTCCATCAAACCAAGGCCGCGCGACTCCCAATACAAGATCGAGATCCATTCGTCCCTAGCAAGAACGCATCAACCCATAACCCCCAATTCCGCCTCCTCCTCCTCTTCGCTTTTCGCCTCCACTACCACCCAAGGGCTGCCTCCACTCCTCCAGCCTCCATGGGCCGCCTCCATTGTCACCGACCCAAGGGATGCCACCCAAGGGCTGCCTCCACTCCTTCAGCCTCCATGGGCCGCCTCCATTTTCGCCGACCCAAGGGCTGCCTCCACCCCTGACCGCGCGGCCGCCACCGGAGAAATCGCAACCCTTAAACCATCGAACCCTCCCTTCACATTTTCGGCACCATTCCGCCCATTTCCGGCATCAATCGGGTTGCAATCAACACTAAAACCCGAATCCATTATCAATTACAACAATGGAAGCAAAGGCGAAGAGATTTAACGCATGATCGATCTCGAATTTTTTAGGTTTACGACGATGGGAGAAAGAAGAAGACGATACGTGTCTTCTTAAGCAACATGACCTATACACTTAAGTTAAGCGTATGGGTTTTGGGCTATTTTGGGCCGGCCAAAATTCCTCACGGCTAGCTGTTATACGCATACGCTTAACTTAAGTATATAGGTATGCACTTAACTTAGGCGCACGGGTATATCGGGCATGCCGTGAGGAATTTGGGCGGTCCAAAATAGCCCATAAAATACATACAATTAACTTAAGTGTATATGTCTACGCTGAACTTAAGCGTGTAGCTTCCAGAGATTTTTTGATAATACCCACAATACCTCTATGCGCTTAACTTAAGCGCACAAAAGAGTACTGCTATGTTAAGCGCACAGAATAGCGTGTATAGACATAGAATCGCGTGTATTTATCTTTTGTGTAAATTTATTAATTAAAACCAAATTTCTTACCCTCTAAAATATGTCACAACTAGAAATGACATGCTCCTCTCGTCTCGACGCATGTCCTAAGTTTCGATAAAGGAACGCCAAGATGTCTGCTCCTCATGTATATCGGCTTGTGGCCTCTAGGGATGTTCATCGGTCCAGAACCGAACCGAACCGAACAAAACTGAAACCGAACAAGCAAAATTTCCAAACCGAACCGAATATAATCGGTTCGGGTTCGGTTTGGTTTTGTTCGGTTCGGTTTCGGTTAAAACCGAACAAGCCGAACAATGAAAAATCCTTAAATCGATTTTAAACCGAAAAGGACAAAAAGTCAAAAAAAAACCGAACCGAACAAAATCAAACTTCTATTGGTAAAAAATAAAAATAAAAAAAATATTTTTTGAAGTTCGGTTTCAACCGAAAAAAACCGAACCGAAATCTAAATTATGTTTTTTTAAAAACCAAAAACCGAACCGAATTAAATAGGTTCGGTTTCGGTTTGTTCGGTTTGTTTGGTTTGTTCGGTTCGGTTCGGTCCAAAACCGAAAAAACCGAACCCGATGAACAACCCTAGTGGCCTCGTGGTCGAACAGTAGTGCCATCCACTTATGCTTGATCTATGTTGTAGACTTGTAGACCAAGACTGTAGAACCGAGCAGCAAGAACATATAAAATGAAGCGATGACGCTCTCATCCCTCTACTCGCGCTCCATCATAAGTACCAATTGGTCCTACAACAACTGTAAATGAATGCCGCCGGTGGAGTACCACTTGTCCACCTGAATAGTGCCATCAAATCCAAGAGCATGGGCGATCCTCCGTCTCACCTTTGGATCAGGCATATCCCCTACTACCGTACAACGTCTCGCATCAATGGGCACCCTGAGTATCTCGTAAACATCATGCAATGTAATGGTCATCTCGTTCCATGGGAAATGGAACGAGGACGTCTCAGGGTACCATCTCTCCACAAAATCCAAGATCAGGACGCAATCAACTGCCTCAGTGCCAAGTATGCAAAGATGTGTCAGACCGCTACACTCTACCAGCTGAAACCATGAATCTGGCTCGGATCTGATGAACCGCTCCAGCCGAGTGTTCCAGCCGACGTGGAAGTGGAATCTCATGACCTTATGATTCTGAATGTTTGATAATTAATATTAAAGACGAAATTAACAAATAAAAATTATACTTCACCTAAAACGGGACTGTACCCTAAATACGTACCAAATCCTGAGTCTTCTGGCATCGTTGATGCCCCGAACGACGGGGAGCCTGAACAACCTATGGAGCATCCTCGTGAGCACCCTCTGGAGCGGTCTATGCAGTTAGGGCGTCCTCTCCTCGACGTCTCCTGCGTTGTTGTCGCGGAAGGAGGGAGGGAGGGCTGGGGCATGAATATCGAGAGGAGGAGGAGGGGCAACAAGGGTCATGTCATAAATCGCCTTGGCGATGTGTGTTGTGTAGGTGGGAAGGAGGAGAGGGATGCATGTCCCTCCTGGCATCCAAGGAGCCAGCCCTAGAACGGGTCCAACAACTGGAGCTGGTGCATGGTAAGGAGGGGAAGGAACGAGGGAGGGGACAGAAGGTGGAACTGGTGTTACTGCACCTAATAAATCCGCTCGTATCTCAACAGCGTAACGACATATGGTATCTGAGATGTGCCTCCGAGGTACACCACATCGGTCGTCTACTGGAGTCGGATGTGTGAGCCCCTCAGAACCTCACAAGGCGTCCCGTACCGCCTAAATTATTAATTTTGTAATTTATTATAGACGTATTTGTTTGACAATCACATTTGTTTTATATTTAATTATAAAGAAATTTAATTTCATTACAAATTTCAATTCTAAGTAGATTTCTTTATATGTAATTGGATTGAGATTTTTCAATCCAATTACATTTAAAGAAATCTAATTTGATTTTAGAAGAAAATATAAATTCTAATTTGATTTCATTATTAGAAATTTAATTTCGAATAATGAAATATAATTATATACTAATTTCTATTTTCAAATTCTAATAAAATATGATTTCATTATAATTACATTTCATTATTAGATTTCAATCGGCCCAATAAGACCCAATCAGGCCCAATAAGACCCAATTGGGCCCAATAAGACCCAATAAGGTTGAATTGGGCCCAATACTACCCAATCGGGCCCAATACTACCCAATCGGGCCCAATAAGACCCAATCGAGCCCAATAAGACCCAATCGAGCCCAATAAGGCTCAATTGCGCCAAATCAACCCAATAAGGCACAATCGTCCCAATATTTCTGGGCCAATCCAATTTTCATCGCTGCAGAGTGCCAATTGCACCCTACAGTCCATGCGTCAGTGGTAGTCGTGCGGCGGTGGATGAGGTGATCAGTATTAGAAAATGAGTTTGGTTAGTATACAATTAGCCCGTAAAATTATACATAAACTAGATCGGGCGGATTGGGTTTGGATCGATCGAGTCATACAATTTTTCGGGTTGAGTTCAGGTCGGGTCTAGGTCGAGTCGGGTTCTTCTTCGATATTTAAAAAATATTGAATCCTAATAAATATTGTTGAAGTTATATGAAAAATATGTAACTTGCAAGAATTTAAAAGTAAAATTGAAATCATTATTATTCAGCATAAATAACTTCATATTGTCCTTCTCCGAAAAGACTTAAATTAACATAAATAACTTCCTAATAAAATACTTAATATAAACCTATTTAATTGTCTTTATTATAACCTCATCCGTACCTTTGCTCGTGCCCTTCTTCGAACCCTTCCCCATACGAAAAAGGGTAGCCATGTGGATATGATGATGATGATCCAAGTAATGATGTAAAACCCCTCATTGGTCTTGATTAAATGTGTGATAGCCTGGAGCTTGGGATCCGACCCCGAAAGCAAGGGGTTGGGAACTTGACCTAAAAATCTTACATTGCTCAGGAATTTGGATATGGTAAGGTTATAATATGTCAACTTATGTAATTCTTATTAGTAATCATCCACACAAATCTGGCAATGTGGGTATCGAAATTCCTGAGCAATGTAAGTGTAATATCCCGTATTTTATAAGGGTATTTTGAAATTTTATTTTTCTTATGCCCGGATTGCTAGACGGATTTAATTCAGGGAGTTTTGGACATTCTGTAATATGTTCTGAGCTCTGTAAAGTTTTCCGAGCATTGAATAATATAGTTGAGGTGTTTTCGGGGTTAATATGTCGTTAATGTATGAATATATTTAACCCGGGTTTAAGGAAATTAACCCAAAAGTGAAATCGGATAAAGGGGCGAGATTAAGCCTCCACCACACCCTGCCGCACCCGCGGTGAGGACCAAAAATAGAGCCGTGTCGTCTTCCTCGTGAGGCGGCCACTGTAGCGTCTGTTTTCTCTGTTTTGGGCAGTCTAGTGGATGAGCCACTAGCCCTTTTCCTTGTCCCCTTGTCCCCTCCCTTGTCCCCTCAGATGGAGCTCGGATTTGGGCTATAAAAGGGGGTCGAAACCGAAGCCAAGAGGCTTCTCCTTCTTCTCTTCTTCTTCTCTCTATTTCTCTGTTTTTCTCCTCTGAATTTCTCCATTTTCGCTCGGTTTGAGCTCGATTCGAGAAGGCTCTTGAGTGTTAGAAGGTGATCTTGAGTGTTGTTGGAAGCTTTGAAGTGTTTGTAGATCAAACCATAGACAAATCGAAGCAAACAAATCGATTGGGTAATTTTTTTCTCCATTGATGTGCTGTTCGCGAGCTGGCCTCTGTGCACTCCACCGTACCCCGTGGTAGACCCTCACCGCACCCGCGGCAAGGCTGTCCGAATGTGTGTTTTTGGTGGTTTGGCTTTGGGCTTGGCTTGTTTCCTTTGATTTCTTCTCATATTCTTTTAGATTCATATATAAGTGTATTGAATCTAACTTAGGGTCTTATTATGGGCCATTTCTTAGGGATTTAATATCCAGGAACTAGACGTTACTCAACCTTGTTCGAATTTGTCAGATCTAAGGCAAGTGGCGGTTCTCTCTTGCTCATCATTCCATACTTTCATTAATTATCAATTGTTTTATTGTTAATTAATTTGGGATGATTGTTAATTATGTTGGAAACAGTTTTGATAACGTTATGTGTTTAAAATCTGATATTATACTAGGTTGTATATTTTGCTAGAACCGACGCTAGTATATTATAGATATGTTGTGCAGGTGAAGGTCGTAAGGGACTTTGATGTGATTTATTGTGTGTGTTTTAGATTATTAAATCTAGGGTGTTTGCCAGGTGGGCATAAATACTGATAGTTGTGCAGGTTGGGCCGTGATGGTCCTGTGTGTGGTTGTTGTGTGTTTAACTGTGTAGTTAGCATGAGTATTCGTAGGGACGATGGACCGCGTGGTCCAGTCATTTCTTTATAATAAGGTAGAGGGGTGGCTCGTACCCACCTAATACCAGCTTTGGTCTAGACTAACCTCTATACTCGAGTGGAGTTAGAGGTGGTGCACTTAAACAGTGTCACAAACCCGGTTCGATATGTGTCCCGCGAGTGGCGAGACATGTATGTTAAAAGCTTATAAACGTGAAGTGTGTGTGTGGTAATTTAACAAGATAAGGGCCGTAGGTTCGCCCATAATTAATAATGTTTGGCGAGTAGTGCAACTAGTGTTAGTGCAGCTAGGAAAGCTCGTTTTAGTTATAGATCGCTTGTATGCGATACTGTGATGTGGTTTTGTGTGTTTGTTTGAGTTTTCCAACATTTGTCATATTTTCCGTTAAGGCTCATTTCTTTGGAGTCTCTCTTTGTTCGATTGCTGTGAGACTTGGTCTCCAGAATCTTTGTCATGCATGTTGTTTGTTTTCTGGTAGAGTATGATGGTTGACTGTCGTACTCGGCTTTTATTCGAGGGACGATGAGTCTAACCTAATATGTCTACTTAGAACCTTCTGCTTTGTACCCTTGCACAGTCTTTCATTAGACTGACCCACGAACTTTGTTCTCCGCATGTGGGCTGGTGTCATCCGTTTGATTCGGCACATCAGGTTAGGTTGAAGATTCAAGGAGGCTAGGAGTGACTATGAGGATGGACGGTGTTTTGTTTTTCGACAATTGTTTTGTCGCTGCATTTAAAAGACTTCCGCTGTGCTATATTTATTTTTATATTTTTGTAAAGACTTCCGCTGTTGTATTTCTGATATTTTGGGTCGTTTTTGGAATTGTGTTGACATTCCGCGACCATGTGGTTTAATAAAAGTTATGATTTTAGTATTGTAACTATGTTTAAGACAGTGATGTCGTTTGGAAAAGCCTGGGGTAACTTCGGGTTTTCAGTCCGGGGTCATCGGCAGTAGCACTTTCAATGGAATGGATTTGGGGGGGTGTTACAGATTTGGTATCAGAGCTAAAATTTGTTTTCAAATGCTCTGAGTTTTAAAATAAAAAGTTGTTCATAGTCGTGCATTCTACAGTCTGACATGGAAGTTTGCTTCTGTGTTTAAAAAGACTAAGACTCTCTGTTTGTCACCCGCAGTTAGGGGTGCATTCTGTTCTCTTCTGAAGGACTCGGATAAAGTCGAGGTGGTTTCGCCATCTCCAGTTAGACTTGAGTTTTCAGTTCTCTTGTCAGGATTTGAGGTTGTAGAACCTAGTATTCAAGATTGGTGTTCATCTAGGAAAGTTTACCAGGTTGATCTACTCTAAGTGACTTTTATTACATTTTGGATAGATATTAATGTGTAAAGTACTTGGACTTTGATCGGTAATCAGATGGTGAACCCGAGGGACATTATTCATGCTGGTGCTGGGCCGAGCAATGACCCGAGACCAGATGTAAGGATTGTTCCAGACCCGGTGGAAGAACATGAGTCTGTTGCTCACAATAATTCAGGAGGCGGTGTCCAAGCTCAGGCCAACGCTCCAATATTATTAGATGCTGCTGCAATGGAAGTATTTCGAGGAATGATCATGCAAGCAGTGACAGATATACTACGACCAGTTGCGCCTCAGGCACAAGACGTGCCAATTCCTCAAGTGGTTCCTAGAGTTGTGGAACCAGATTTCCTGGTACATCGAGAAGAGGTGGTCAGGAATAGAGGTAATTATATCCGTGCACTGAAGGCCATAAATTCTATGAGGCCTGACAGTTACGATGGAAAAGGAGAACCGGTCAGAATAGCCTATTGGTTCTCACACCTAGAAAGGTTGTTCCGCAACATTGAGTGCACTGAAGCTGAGAAGGTGCATATTGCTTCTCTCCATCTGAAAGAGGAAGCTAGTGAATGGTGGGAAAGCACCAGATTGGCTGATCATCCAGGGCTGAACTGGGGAATGTTCAAAGCCAAGATGACCGACCGTTTCTTTTCCCGAGCTATGAGGGATGAGAAGCACAAGGAGTTTATGTATCCGAAGACGGAAGGATTGAAAGTCACTGAGCTGGTGACCAAGTTTAATCACTTGTTGCAATACGCTGGGTCGGATGTAACCAGCGAGGAACAGAAGATCTGGCACTTCCATGAGTGGATGGGTCCAGACATTAAGCCATGGATGGTGCGTCACGGATGCTCTACTTTGGAGCAGTACGTGGATGCAGCCTATAAGGTAGAAGTGACTCTAGAGGAGTCTACGAAGAAGCGTGATCAACAGAAGTTGATGCAGAGTCAGTCTCAGGCAAGTGGATTTAAACGTCTTGCGCCACCATCTGAATTTGTCAAGGCTAGCAAAGCAAGGACGGATATGAGTCATGGAGGGTCAACGCAACGATCGGGTCAGGACAAGAGTCTGATTCGGTGTTTTAATTGTGGCACAGCTGGGCATAAGAGCAGTGTGTGTCAGAAGGAAAAGAGAGTATGCTTTGGCTGTGGACGGGAAGGTCACATGCAGCAGTTTTGTCGACAAGGGAAGCAGAAAGAAACTGAGTTACACCAGGGGTCTGTTAACCAGAACAGTAAACCTAGGTTTAGACCAGTAGAAGCTCCTAGCCCTTCAATGCAGACAACAGCGCAGAATAAAGGGAAGGCCCCAGTAGCTTCTGGAAGTCAAGGTCAACGTCTTTACGTGATACGTGAGGCGGATGGGCCTGATGTTCCATTTGCTTAAAGCTTTCTGCTTTTGTTTGTATGTTGTAGATGTGGGTGTTACCCAGTCTTTTAATTTGAACAAGTTGTGTTAGTAAGTATAAGAACGCAGCAAGGTTGTAAAACTTTTGTTGTAAATATTCTTGCTAATATAAATATTTGGTTGGAACCAAGCGTTGTCAGATGTCTCGATTACCATTCAGGGTGAAGTTTGAGGCATTCTTGATTTATTCCCCGAGCAAGAAGGCTCACAAGGGATATCTTTGGATAATTTTGTCAGTCCCTAGACATATCGAGCTGTATGCAAAATTGTCTAAGTGTGACTTTTGGGATCTGAGAAGTGGCTTTCTTAGGCCATGTGATCAATAAAGATGGGGTGATGGTTAACCCTAGAAGATTGAAGCAGTTGCGCAGCAAGGTAGTACCTTTGGTACGAGTTTTGTGCTCCAAGTTAGAAACCGAAGAGGTTACTTGGGAGACTGAGACGGGTATGCTTAGATGCTTTCCCTAAATTGTTTTCGGCCTTGATTGATGCAAGTTTCGGGGTCGAAACTTAAAATAAGGGGGTAGTAATGTAATATCCCGTATTTTATAAGGGTATTTTGAAATTTTATTTTTCTTATGCCCGGATTGCTAGACGGATTTAATTCAGGGAGTTTTGGACATTCTGTAATATGTTCTGAGCTCTATAAATTTTTCCGAGCATTGAATAATACAGTTGAGGTGTTTTCGGGGTTAATATGTCGTTAATGTACGAATATATTTAACCCGGGTTTAAGGAAATTAACCCAAAAGTGAAATCGGACAAAGGGGCGAGATTAAGCCTCCACCGCACCCCACCGCACCCTGCCGCACCCGCGGTGAGGACCAAAAACAGAGCCGTGTCGTCTTCCTCGCGAGGCGGCCACTGTAGCGTCTGTTTTCTCTGTTTTGGGCAGTCTAGTGGACGAACCACTAGCCCTTTGCCTTGTCCCCTTGTCCCCTCCCTTGTTCCCTCAGATGGAGCTCGGATTTGGGCTATAAAAGGGGGTCGAAACCGAAGCCAAGAGGCTTCTCCTTCTTCTCTTCTTCTTCTCTCTATTTCTCTGTTTTTCTCCTCTGAATTTCTCCATTTTCGCTCGGTTTGAGCTCGATTCGAGAAGGCTCTTGAGTGTTAGAAGGTGCTCTTGAGTGTTGTTGGAAGCTTTGAAGTGTTTGGAGATCAAACCATAGACAAATCGAAGCAAACAAATCGATTGGGTAATTTTTTTCTCCATTGATGTGTTGTTCGCGAGCTGGCCTCTGTGCACACCACCGCACCCCGCGGCAGACCCTCACCGCACCCGCGGCAAGGCTGTCCGAATGTGTGTTTTTGGTGGTTTGGCTTTGGGCTTGGATTGTTTCCTTTGATTTCTTCTCATATTCTTTTAGATTCATATATAAGTGTATTGAATCTAACTTAGGGTCTTGTTATGGGCCATTTCTTAGGGATTTAATATCCAGGAACTAGACGTTACTCAACCTTGTTCGAACTTGTCAGATCTAAGGCAAGTGGCGGTTCTCTCTTGCTCATCATTCCATACTTTCATTAATTATCAATTGTTTTATTGTTAATTAATTTGGGATGATTGTTAATTATGTTGGAAACAGTTTTGATAACGTTATGTGTTTAAAATCTGATATTATACTAGGTTGTATATTTTGCTAGAACCGACGCTAGTATATTATAGAAATGTTGTGCAGGTGAAGGTCGTAAGGGACTTTGATGTGATTTATTGTGTGTGTTTTAGATTATTAAATCTAGGGTGTTTGCGAGGTGGGCATAAATACTGATACTTGTGCAGGTTGGGCCGTGATGGTCCTGTGTGTGGTTGTTGTGTGTTTAACTGTGTAGTTAGCACGAGTATTCGTAGGGACGATGGACCGCGTGGTCCAGTCGTTTCTTTATAATAAGGTAGAGGGGTGGCTCGTACCCACCTAATACCAGCTTTGGTCTAGACTAACCTCTATACTCGAGTGGAGTTAGAGGTAGTGCACTTAAACAGTGTCACAAACCCGGTTCGATATGTGTCCCGCGAGTGGCGAGACATGTATGTTAAAAGCTTATAAACGTGAAGTGTGTGTGTGGTAATTTAACAAGATAAGGGATGTAGGTTCGCCCATAATTAATAATGTTTGGCGAGTAGTGCAGCTAGGAAAGCTCGTTTTAGTTGTAGATCGCTTGTATGCGATACTGTGATGTGGTTTTGTGTGTTTGTTTGAGTTTTCCAACATTTGTCATCTTTTTCGTTAAGGCTCATTTCTTTGGAGTCTCTCTTTGTTCGATTGTTGTGAGACTTGGTCTCCAGAATCTTTGCCATGCCTGTTGTTTGTTTTCTGGTAGAGTATGATGGTTGACTGTCGTACTCGGCTTTTATTCGAGGGACGATGAGTCTAACCTAATATGTCTACTTAGAACCTTCTGCTTTGTACCCTTGCACATTATTTCATTAGACTGACCCACGAACTTTGTTCTCCGCATGTGGGCTGGTGTCATCCGTTTGATTCGGCACATCAGGTTAGGTTGAAGATTCAAGGAGGCTAGGAGCGACTATGAGGATGGACGGTGTTTTGTTTTTCGACAATTGTTTTGTCGCTGCATTTAAAAGACTTCCGCTGTGTTATATTTATTTTTATATTTTTGTAAAGACTTCCGCTGTTGTATTTCTGATATTTTGGGTCGTTTTTGGAATTGTGTTGACATTCCGCGACCATGTGGTTTCATAAAAGTTATGATTTTAGTATTGTAACTATGTTTAAGACAGTGATATCGTTTGGAAAAGCCTGGGGTGACTTCGGGTTTTCAGTCCGGGGTCATCGGCAGTAGCACTTTCAATGGAATGGATTTGGGGGGGTGTTACAGTAAGATTTTTAGGTCCACCGCCATATCCATCAAGCTCCATCGGTGCAGGTTCATTATCAGCCGGAGAGTAATTGTATCATGCACTAGCTGACGGGCGTAACCTTGAAGATGAAGGCCCACTTCCTGACTGACCGACTGTGCCAGAGAAGCTTCGTCTAGCAGATAGACCTGCAATATTGGCGTGACTGGAGGCGGAATGGTAGGACACATCCTCGTCTTCCGCGGGGACATCTGTTTCTTCGTTTTAGGGTCCCAAATTTGTTTCCTCGTCTTCTATTTCTTTTCTTCTCATTTGGTTCTCTCTCCGAGCGGATTGTGTGATCCCTCACTCGTGCACGTGTCATGACCCGCTCCCCAAGCCGAATCTGGTTGTTAAAGAACTCTAAAACCATATAACAACAAATGAATATTATTATAAAAAATGGGCAAGTATTAATGTGAATGTAGAAAAGTTGCATGTATATAAATACTCGACGTTTCAAAATAGTACTATACTCCATTCGATCTATATTATTTGATGTTTTGGATTTAGGCACAATAATTAAGAAATCTCTCCAGTGAGCAAAATATATTAAATACACATCAAAATTTCTTTGGAATTCGCTACTGGACTATTACGAGACACATATTTCAAGATGTAATTGCACAACTTCTAAGGAGTATGTGAAGAGTTTAGTGGTTTGAATTTTGTATTTTCGTAACCAATCATATAAAATTAGTAATTATTGTGAATGGAGTATATGTATATGAGATGTTACCATCGAACAAGTAGTTAAAAACAATTATTATCTAAAGACAATGCATATACATAAATATGTATAATATAGTTACAATTATATTGTGAAAGTAAAAAATTGCATATGTAAATAATCATATCTTACAAGTAATATTGTATTATAAATGAAAAGAAAGCATGTATATAAAATACCCATAAATTGTGAAAGAAATTAATTATGTAAGGAGGATAGTAAAATACCCATAGATTGTTGCGTCTTCGAGTCTGTGCCATAGTTTCTACTATAAACACTTAGAAAATCTGCAAAGAGAGGATTGAAAGAGAGCTTATGAGAGGAATCTGCAAAGAGAGGATTGAAAGAGAGCTTATGAGAGGAATAAAGAGAATGAAAATGTGAGGATTTGAGTTATGACTAAGGGGTTTATATAGGGGAAGAATGAATATGGGTGGGGTAGGCTAAGGCATGTATTGGGGGGCACCAGGGGCTGCATGCATTGGGGGACATCAGGGGCTGCATGCATTGGGGGACATCGGATACTACATGCATTGGAGGACCGATAAGGCAAAAGCAGTGGGCGGTACTGGGAGGCGTGCGGCGGTGGAAGGCGCACAGCGGTGGGAGGCACGTGCGGCAGTGGGAGGCTGATTTGGTTGGTGTTGGGGGAACGGATACTCGTTGAATGGGGTTCGATTGTAAATGAGGTTTTTATATTATTTCGGTTAGTAGGTATAACTATATTTAACATATATAGTAGATATAACTATAACATATATACATCAAATGAAAACAATAGTACAACAAAATAGTTATCGGGCGGAACCGGTCAAGTTGGGTTTGGTCGTAAAAATTTTTGGGTTAATAATGTGTTTGGGTTAACAAATGTAACGTGTTTGGGTCGGGTTAGAAAATGTGTAACAACAAAATTTTACCAGCTATTTTAATTAATAAATTTGTAAAAAGTATACATTACTACCCAAAATTACATGTATATAATTAGGTTGTTGGTCGATCATTTTCAGCACGATATTTTTTTACTCTTGAATACGCGAAAGAAATGCACGATCTCAATTATCAACACTTTGATGATGGAATTCTCTCCACTGCGCCACAATGGGAGGGATTGGCGCGTCACTCTCCAACCATACCTGAAACAAGTAATTAACTCATCTTTACAGATATACAATTTTAAGTACAAAAAATTAAAACAAGATAGGGCAACGTAGTTCACCGGTATAAAATGATTATGTGCTCCCACTAAGCTCACTGCAAGCACCTCTGTAGGAGGGAGCGCATTGCGGTTGTAGCAAATAATTGAGAGACTAGTGTGCGCACCGTTCCAAGCCAAGAACACCAAAGTTTTTTGGTATTTTGTAGAAAAAATCAAGCCACACCTTCCCATACAACTTGTTTCTAGAAAAGATGAATCTGGCTTGGCTTCAATGCGGTATTTGTCATCATTGCTTCATACACATCATGTGCACATGGAAGTCCTCTTACCGTTGTCCACCAACGGTCATTGCAAACAATCGGGTCAAATTCATATTTTAGGTGCAAGATCATATCCATCGTGTCCAATATTGTGTCTATAGACAATTTTGACACCTTGTTGGTAAGTCGGGGAAAAAGACAGTCCATAGGTGGTTTTAGTTTTTTGACACGCGCATGGATCGTATTTCAATCCATCTCCATGGATCCTCACACAACAGCAATGTGATCTTCTATCAAACAATGAATCTTCTTTGCTATTGTGTGGAAGCCACAAACAGAAGAATCTATGAAATTTTTCAGCACAGAGTAGGGCCCCTCAACCCTGTAAACATAATATAATTATCAATAAATCATGTCGTGTATGAGTAGTATGTAGTAATACCTAAACCGTAAAGTAAATTACTTATTTGTTGTTCTGGTCATTAAATGGAGATTGGTATCAGTCCAGGCCCTAACAATACGATTTAGGTAAGGCACAAGCCACGTTTCCATAAGGTAATTCATCAGACCACCTTTCCACGTGTCCCGCATTTTATTTAACCGTTGCAAGAAGGTATCCTAGGATTTGGAGTTGAACAATCCACGCCATTGGTTTGAGAAAGAATTTGCTAAACCACTATTACATGTCACAGTAAGTGCATAAGCTTTACAGTTGCCTAGTATATGCACCCAACACAACATATGTTGGGCATCGGGAAAATTTTGGGCTATAGCCTTAACTTCAGCCAAATCTCGATTTGTGACTATCGTCGTTGGTCTTTTTCTGATTTTATCGAACAAGTGCTCCAATTCATACAATGTCCATACATAGTGGTCAACATTCTCGTGTGCCATGAAAGAATATGCCACGTTAAAAGTCTATTTTATGCACGTAAAGCCGACAATCTCAAGAAGTGCCATATTGTACCTACAAATAAATTCAATGCAGATAATAAATACCGTTATAACTACACTTTATTAATTAGCTAAAATTACTATATAAAATATATTACATTGGCTTAAACTTACTTGTTTGTCTTGTATGTCGAATCCATTATTACGACATGAGGAAACAAGTTAAACAGGTGTTGTGATTGGGGTGGCCCCAAAACAAGTCTTGAACCACATCGTTCGTTCCAGGCACCGATCGGTCACTAACATAATAACCCTTATCCGATAAAAATTGCTTTGTGAACTGAGTTACCGACATGTCCCCCATTTCTTGTTCGTGGTATGCTTGTCGTACATTGTTAATTTGATTTCGCGATGTAACAATGACTTTGTACTTCTGACGTAGGAACATGAAAATATTCTTAGGCTTTACTTGAGCTTTTGTCAACGTTAATACGTCTCCGCGTTGTTCCTCAGTCAATCGTCCAACATAGGCATGACCCTCTAGATTTTGTGGAAGGTCATGATCGTGTCTACCACATATCACCTTCAGTATCCAAATGTCGTCCCTTTGCATAAGCCCATTCAGCTCAAATGGACATTCGCTCTTCTTTGTACGTGTTTTCCGTGTCAAATTATCTGAGTATGGCCTATAACTACCTGATTTTTCGCATGCAAATATAACCTTTTGTTCCCAAGATTTTTTATGGTCAAAACCATATTTAGACACCGTCTTTGTTGACGTGCCCAGTCTAACATGGTTTATCGATCTTCCCACATAGAATGTGTTTGAAAGTATATTGAAAAATCCTGCCAAAATTCTTAAACATTATAATTCAATATGTTACTACTCCCTCCGAGTTTATTAAATGACGTTTGAACTTATTGCATACAAATTAAGGAGATAGTTAACACTCTTCTAACTTCACTCGTGATGTCATAAAACCAGTTGGAATTAATGCTATCTTTTTTGTACATTTCAACATTTTCAATTTTTTCTATCAAAATTAATGGAGTATATGGATAAAGCAACATATAAGATTGTGGATGAAGCAACATATAAGATTAGTTCACACATATTTAATGCGGTATATGAGAAGTTTCTTGGTTTTAATCTTGTGTAAATAACTAGAGATGGAAAATTACACATTTTAATTTAAAGGACATGATTTTCAAGAGAATTTGGACACAATTATTCTCCTCTTAATATGTGTGCATTTGTATGAAATGTCAATTATAAGGAAACGGATGGAGTATTAAATATAATTCAATAAAATATTATTTAAACATATGCTAATTACAAAAGAAAGTATTACAAAAAAAATGCATGAAAAGCAAACTATTTATCATTGTAAATATGCGTTAATGACACAAAACAAAAATATTAATATACAGATTACAAATCTTAAACTAATTTTATTCATAGTTATAATAATTGTAAATTATATACCAGTTTAGGCGATTCTTCATAATTTTCGTGATCGTCGTTATGCCACGACATTTCGCAGTAGATTAAGCAAATTTCACTTATTGTATACAAGCTATAAATTCGTTTGTTCAATTATAGAAGTTGCAATGCTATATATAGAATTTTTTAACGGCAATTCAACTGAACGATAATAATTCCTAAACGGCATTAATGAACGACAATAATTCGTTCGTTCAATTATTCAGATTGAAATCCACCAAAAGTCTATGAAGATGCCCTACGCCGGCTGCGCGGTTGTCTACCTATGAATATTCTACGGCACTCCCCTTCGCGCGGCACCCGTCTCCGCCCACCCCCCTCCGCGCCACCCGCCTCCGCGCGGCACCCGCCTCTGCGCGACGCTCACTGCCGCGCGACTCTCACCGTCTCACGCCCGACACACGGCGCAAATAGCAGTGTGTCAGGGTGCATATAGCTTAACCGTATTTGTGCGTTAACTTTACCAGTATGCCCGATAGTAATTAAAGAAATTCTAGTTCTAATCAAATTAGATTTGTATATAATTAGATTTCATTTTTAGAAAATTTTAATTTCTAATAGTGAAATCTAATTATATATTAATTTCTATTTCCACATTCTAATTAAATCTAATTCCTAATAATCTAATTGTATATAATTGGATCCCATTTTGCCCCTTGTACATGTATTTTAAACGTACACATTTGAACTGGTTTTTTAAAAGTATAATTTAGTGTAGACATTATTTAGTGTGCATATAGCTTTTTGGTAAATAAAAAACTACTTTTTGTACCTTTTTGAACAACCCAATAGCTCTCAATGGGGGATTACTACTTCCATTGTATTGAATTTTGAGTCCGTTCGTTAATTTGAACGGTGAGAGACACCGTTTGACTATTTTTTATTTTTTTAATTATAAAACGGTGAGGGACACCGTCCGGGTATTTGTTTTTTTTTTGTAAACTGCAATTTTTTTTTAAAAAAAAATTAATCAGCAACAGTGTTTATCACCGTTGCAAATTTTTTTTTAATATATAAACGGTGTTAACCACCGTTTACGAATTTTTCTTAAAAATAAAAATAAAAAGGAAGGGTTTGGGGATTTTAATGGGGGTTTATGGGATTTTTGGGTATTATTTTTATGGAGTTTATGTAATTTGTTTAAAAATATAATAAAATTTATGTATTTTAGTTTTTAAAAATAAATTATATGAATAAAAAAAAATTAGCGAACATATATGAGTGTTGGGCCTAATTTTTTATTTATATTAACATATCAAATAAATTCAAATCATAAAAAATAAAATATTAATTGAACTAAAGTCAATAAAATTTAGATTAAGATATTACAAAAGATTTATTTAATTGTTCCCCTCATTTCTTCTCTCATACCCTTGCCCATAACCTGTCTCGTATGGTGAATGATACCATTCTCCGTACTGTCGGTACTCTTGGACAGATCCAAGTAAATTCATGAATTCACTTGTTTCCCCGTACTGCCCCCCGAACCTTGTCGGCACTTCGAACGGTGGCCCTTGCCCATAGCTTGGACCTCTTGTAGCTTGTGCGAATGGTGGGCCTTGGAATGCTTGCTCCCCGAACCGTGTCGGTACTCCGAACGGTGGCCCTTGGAATGCTTGCCCATAGCTTGGACCTCCTGTCGCCGGTGCAAATGGTAGGCCTTGGAATGGTTGCCCAAAGCTTGGACCTCCAGCTGACGGTGGGACTTGGTATCCTTGGTCGAAGTATGGACCTTGATACCCTTGCCATGTACTTGGACCTGTGGATGACCCATATTGTGTCCCGTGCTCCTCGTATTGTGTTTCCCGAACTGGTACATACCCTTCTGGTTCAGCAGCCTCTGCAATTGGAGCTTCAACCGGTTGTACATTCACAAGCGCATGGATCCGTTGAAGCGCCGCTTTTGCGATATGCAAGTCTGGCATTGTATCCAACTGGCGAAGGGTCTCGTTGACTATCCCTTGTATATGATTAATTTTGATAACAAATTCTATGTATCCGGGCATGGGACATTCGTTTTCCATCATACTCTTGGAATCCGCATACATGTAAGGATGGAAAAGACGTTGCAACCATGAAACGAAGCCATCCACCGTCTGCGTGCTTGTGGTACAATTGGATAGCCTCATAATCGGGGATTGGTAGTTGGGCAGTTCATCCCAATGGTCGTCCGTGGTAAAGAACACTACCTCGTAATTATATAGCGTCGAGTTTCTAATTCTACTCTTGGGGTGAATCGGGTCAATGGGAATCGGTTGAACCTTACCGAATTGACGAGTCACTCGATCAGGCATGTAAGGTTCACTGAATTTCATGCACTTCAGAGTTCCTATGTACGTCGATATGCGGTAGTGTTGTTGATGAACATTGTCCCACGGCATCCATACGACCTATACACATAAGAGTTTGAGCATGTGTTGCATAAATTTAAATGAAATTTAATTAATGTAAAATAAATAATGAAATTATAGTACCTCGTCGGGTCATAATAAGTCTAGTGAAAGCCTTATTTCCTTGACCCTGATGCTACAATATTCTTTTAGCGATCGAGGATCGATGTGGGCCGCCCGTGGGCCCTCATTTCTTGGGTCGTTTTGAGACAGATTTAAGTGGCCCCTAAACTTAGGAAAGTAGCTCCAAATCCAGTCCTACACGAAAATAACCAAACTTTAGGCAAGTAAACTTTGAGAAATAATTATTTGAGATGACAATAAAAGAAAGAGTTTTGGATCCTTACATGAAGGAGCAAAAGGCAACCAAAAATTTGAGCGGCATCTGCACGACTTGCCATACCAAGCTGTCTATACAAGTATGCAAGTGTAGCTGCACCTCATGCGTATTGCCCTATCTCATTGTGTTCCCATAGCAGCTGAAATAAATATAGCTTGATTTTGTTCCCCGACTTGTCGGGAAACAACGTGCTACCAAGCAAAACGGCCAAAAACCCAGAGGCTATAACACTGTCGGATTTCCCAGTCGTCGTCAAATTTTCATTGAGCCATCTGCAATTAAAATCAGATTTCGTCTTTGCCGCTTTTATTGCTTGTATTGGAATGTCCATCCTTGAGTTGATATCCATAATTAGTTCGATATCATCCAATGGTGTATGTACAACACGACCTTGGATTGGCATATTCAGGATCTGAAAGACATCGTGGAGTGTAATGGTAATTTTACCGCATGAAAAGTGAAAACTGTTTGTTTCCGGGTGCCATCGCTCCACGAAAGCTGAAATGAGTGCACCATCCATCCCCTTGTACTTCAGATTCAAAAGTCCAAGGAGGCCGTTGCGAGCTGCCAACCTATTCCACTCTGCTTGGTTATCATTCGCGATTAGGTCATTCCAAAATTGTAGGGTCTTTGACCGTGTCAGCGCCCTTAAGCATTTATTTTTCTGTAACATAAAGGTTTAAATAAAATTAAAAATGAACATGTGCATAAATAAAATATTAAGACAAGTATTAAAAAATGCATATGATAAGCACTGAAGTTGACACTTACATATTTTCCATTATCGTTATCCGCATACACAAATCCTGCTATGTGTGTGTTGTAATCACATAGGAGCTGACAATCCAGAGGCCCGCCGTATGGAATGTTACCCTCCTGAGGCCCGCTAGTGTGTTGAAACTTAATACGGGTCTCTTTTCAATCCAATCTTTAAGCACAGAGTGCGCGCCCTCAACTCTGCAGACACATGAAGAATATTTTATAGATAAACACATTGATACACTAACAAAATATACACAATAAACTTAAATCGCTTTACCTGTTCGTGGTCCTTGTGATTAAATGAAGTTTGGTATCAGTCCAGGCTCTGACGATACATTCTCCATAAGGCCCAAGCCACGTAGTCATAAGGTAACCCATAAAACCAGTGTAGGTCTCTTGCATCTCACGGAGGCGCCCGTAGTATGTATACTCGGATTTCGAGTTGAATAGTAACCGACACACTTTCATGAATCCATTTGCTAGACCGTCATTATGCGTCACACTGAGGACAAAGGCCTTGCAATTGTGCAGTATATGTATCCAACACAATAGATGTTGGGCATCGGGGAATACATGGCCTAGATCTTTGACCTCGGCCAAATCTCGATCCGTGACTATCGTCATTGGCCTCTTGCCGACTTGAGCGAACAAGTGTGCCAACTCTCTGAGTGTCCATTCGTAGTGGTCGACATTCTCATGTGCCATGAACGAATAGGCAATGTTGAAGGTATGTCCCGTGCACGTAAAGCCGACGATCTCAACTAGGGGCAACTTGTACCTATAATCGGTTTATAAGAAAATATTAAAACGACTCTAACCATGCTACAGTAATGACAACGTAAGGGAACTACTAACTTGTTTGTCTTGTATGTCGAATCCATGATGACAACGTAAGGGAACAAGCTCAGCAGATGAATGGAATGAGTGTGAGCCCAAAACAAGTCTTGAACCACATCGTCATGTCCATGTAGCCTTCGGGGATTGACATAGTAACCAAAGCTTAATAAATATGAGAGGGTGTACTGGGTTACAGTCATACCATCCATCTCTTCAGCGTGAAACTGTTGCCGAATGTTGTAGATTTGCTTCCTCGATGTAAAGACCATGTTATACGTCTGTCGTAAGAAGGTCATAATCATCTTCGGCTTTGCGGACGCTTGCGTCAATGTCTTGACAACGCTTTTTTGTTCCCCAGTCAGGCGTCCGACATAGGCATGACCCTCCAAGCTCGTCGCAAGATCATGATCATGTGTACCGCATTCCACATACAACATCCATGACCCATCCTTATGCATCATCCCGTTCAGTACGAATGGACAGTTGCTCTTCTTTGTATGCGTCTTTCGTATCAATACATCCTTGAACGGCCGATAGTTTCCTGACTTCTCGCACGCCAGTATGACTTTTCGCTCCCAGGATTTCGGAATAGTCAACACCATGTTAAGTCTAGTTCCTTGTTCGCGTGCCCAGTCTAACATGGACTCACGATCCGACCACTTGTAGCTCGTTTGGAAGTAGGAGGTAAAATCCTGCCACTAATTCCAGATATTTTAACATGTATTGGTTTAGTATAATAAACATGTATAATCATAAATTTTCAATGATGTATAAAATATAATATTTATAATTCAAAGTATTTTAAATATTCATGCTTTTTTTGTCCAATTCTAACTTTCCAATAACATATAAAATAATTTTACAAATAAAATAAACATGTATAATAAAATAGTGGAAATTATATGCAAAACAAACATTATTTAAAAAATAAAAAATTTTATGACTTTAACTTTTACAAATTATATATGTGATATTAACTTGAATCTAATATATATACACTTGAATCAATGACATTAAAAAAGTAACATAATATATAATGACAGTAAATGAGAGTGGAGTTTATATGCCTTAAGTAAACATATAAATTACAGTAAAACATATAAATTAAGCAAACATATAAATTAAGATATTATAATAATTACATAATAACATAATATATTTACATAATATATATAATTACAATAAAAAGTAACATAATATATTTACATTAAAATAATATATACACTTGAATCTAATCTATAAATTAAAGATATTATATGCCTTAAGTAAACATATAAATTAAGCAATGACATTAAAAAAGTAACATAATTAAATCAACTATCATAGTTAAATAAATGAGAGTGGAGTTTTGCTATATGATTAATTACAGTAAATGAGAGTGGAATTAACATAGTTAAATAATTAAATAAACTAACATAATTAAATCAATTTATATGCAATTTACAGTAAATGAGAGTGGAGTTTTGCTGTATGATTAATCATGAGCATGCAATTTACACTAAATAAGAGTGGAGTTTTGAAGGATTTGATAAATTAAGCATCTGATAAATTAATCATGCAATTTACAAAAGTTTAATTTATATGACATTAAATAAATAATAAATTGATATAATTTAATTTACATACCTCTTGAACGGATTCTCCGACATCTTCATTGGACCACGACATTAGGGTAATATCTCCTAATCCTAAGCCTTTGAAGTACCTAATAAAGATAAAGACTATTAGAAATACATATTTTAATATAATAGATTGTTATATATAGAGTTGGGATCATGTGAGAAGGGGTCTTAGGGTGTGAAATACGAAGTGATCTCAGCCGTCCGTTTCGGGGTTTTTTTTTCGGTCAACAAGTTTTTTTTTTCATTTTCGTTCCCTGATTATTCTGGAATAGCCTATATAGATGGTTCAAAAATAAGTACTAAATGTTCATTTATTTGTATATTGAATTTCACAAATAAGCATTGAATGTTCAAAGACATATTTTGCACATGAACATGTTATATATGAACTTGACGGCATAGAATAATGAACATGTAATACTTATATGTGAACGTCAATAATTGTCTATTCCAGAACGATCAGAGACAATAAAAAAAATGTTGACCAAAAAAAAAAAAGTTCGCCGTATTTACGGTTATGCCACCATGTCACTATTCACTATTCCCCTTGTTTTTTTTAACAGTACAGTCCCTTGAATATTACCCCTCAAATAATGAACACTACCGCCCAGATAATGAACATTTGGTGTCAATTTATGAACGCGAATGAACGCGACCGTTCGTACTTCATACCGTAAGAATAATTTGTACCCGAACCCCCCTCGTTATATATATTACTCTTCTTGTTTGATAATAAATGTCATTTTAGATGTTTAAGAGTGTCATTGTTAGAAATAAAATAATTCTTTATTTAATTAATTTATCAACTTTTATTTACACTTGTTAATTACAAATATTTATTTTACCTAATAGTTGAAGACATGAGAAAATAAATGGTTAGACCGTCCAATTTTCAAGAGCAATCTTTACAACTCATTAATAAAATATCACTAAAAATATTCAAATAATAATTATTGATTAACAAAATTCAAAGGTTAGAATGACACATAACCTAGATTTCATACATTGTTGAATAGAATGAAGGAATATAATAAGGTATAAAATTGTATGACATAATAATATATGCAATTAAAATATTTTTCTTACATCATAATATGTAAATGAATTACAGAAGCATATTTTTAAAAATTGAAATATACAAGATTGTCATAAAAGAGTTGAAGATAAACATTATATAATTATTATATTACAAAAGTATAATAAATAGAGTTGTCAATCGGGTCAGTCAAGTCGGGTTCGATTCGGTTATTTCGGGTTCGGTTCGGTTATTTTGGGTTCGGGTTATGAACAGGTCGGGTCATTTCGGATAACAATCCAAGCCGTTCGAGTCATTACAGGTCAGCGGACGGTTCGGGTTAACCAACGGGTCACGAGCGTCATTATTTAAATATTTGGTTCACTATTTAAATATTATTAAATAGTTAAAAACTAATTTTAATATGTCAAAATAAGTTGAAATGAATTAAAATAATTAAAATATTATTAATCATTTTAATGTAATTGATATTAGTAGATCAAAATCATATTTTATTTTTATTTTTAATTTTTATTATATTAATTTATAAATTTCTACATTATAAAAACTTATATAAGTACAACAATGTTCTTTTTATAAGGATATTAAGCAAATTATCATTATTTATATGTTATTTATCATGTATATTTTATGTTATATTTTATTAATACTCCATATTTATTCGTTAATCGGGTCGGGTTGGTCGGGTTCAGTCTCAGTAAATTTGGGTTCGATAACTTCGAATTATCAAAAATTTCGGTCGGGTCGGGTCCAAAAGCGGGTCGATCAGGTCGGTAAAACGTATTCAGTCACTTTTTTACAGCTCTAATAATAAATGATGTGACAAATTATGAAAAAGACATGTTACATAAATGATGCGTCTTTATGAAGTGATGCGATCCTACCACGCCAAAGTACAGAAGAAGAGGAAGAAGCCTTGCGCACGCCACAAGAAGGACCAGTCACAAGGGCACGCGCAAAGGCCATTGCGAACGCGGTGAATTCTATAATTCAACGCGTTCATACAAGACAAGACAGCACTGAGCCAAGTCAAGAGAATGCGTTCTCTCTCCAACGGCTCCAACAAGACCAAGAGATCGCGTTCAGAGTGCGTCTTCTTTCCACCATCGGATGAACGCGATCAATTCAAACCAGATCACGATCTTCAGCATTCATGAGCATTAATTGAGAATATTCGGCATTAATGGCTGAATCCATTTTGAATTCAAACGTGATCTGTGTAATTAATGTAATATTTAGCCTTTAATTCTTAGATTTGGGTCTTTAAGACCCACCTTAGAGTAGTATATATAGGGCCCTTTGGCCATTGTATCAAGGTTACGTTTTATATAATTCAGAGCTTTGAGTTTGAACATTTGACTCCTCTCATTTGAATCCGAGACGTCACAATCTGCTTCTCATCTCCTTCACGTCTGCTTCTCAACTCCTTCACCGCCGTTGCTCGCGCGCCGGCACAACTCGATCTCCGTCGAGCCTACCCTTCCACCACCGCTCCATCTTCCACACTTCATCGCTAAACTTCCCCCCTCCGCTGCTACCAAACACAATTCGCCCCAAAACACTCCCGCTACAACACTTCCATCAATTCGCTTCCCTCATCCAAACACCGCGTTCCCTCCACAAAACATCGCGTTCTTTGCCCAGAACGTGCCAACCCGTTGCAGCGACTACCATTACAAGATCTCGGTCCTTTCATCGCTTGTAGGAACGCATCAACTGGCATCAGAGCCTGATCTTGTAAGTCACTACTAAGTTCAATTGTTCACCAATTTGTCTTTCCCATCCATCATACTTGCTTCCGCCACCCCCATTTTCACAAAAAAATTTCTTTTCACCCACCTATCGGTCCTACAAGAGAAATCTTGGCCGAACTGCGATACCTTTGCAAACTGGTGTGTTTTTGCTTGTTTGAAACTTTCTTAATTAATTGCGTGTTTTCTAAAGTGATTGCT
The DNA here is from genome assembly GCA_027886185.1 of Rheum nobile. Taxonomy (NCBI): domain Eukaryota; kingdom Viridiplantae; phylum Streptophyta; class Magnoliopsida; order Caryophyllales; family Polygonaceae; genus Rheum; species Rheum nobile. The sequence goes on along the minus strand of WOAB01000719.1, from coordinate 3,125,964 downwards.
GCGACTTCGCGTTGAATACTTGCAACATTCATCGCGTTGACACAAACAATCTACATTAATCTCTTTCCCCATCACGACATCAACAACGTGATTTCTTTCTCTAGTTACTTAGCCGTCCTTTTTATTTTGCTTTTAGTCTGATCCTCTCGTCAATCAATACGAGCTTTTGGATCTGACATACAAAAAAAACAAAAACAAAAAGAAGTCGCCATATCAAAAACATCGCGACAATTTAAAAAAAAAACAAGAGGTAAAGCCAAAATAAGGCAACCCTCTTTCACCACCAACGGCTAGGCTCACCTTCTCAATCTCTCCGCCGTCTCGTGTCTCGCGTTGGTTTTTGTCTGGTTTTAACGCGTTCTTTATGCAAGATCTTTAGACAACATTCATTTGGTTAAGTGGTTTTCACGCTTGCATTTCATACTTGTTTGCTTGCCTGTTAGCCGCCCTCACGGCCAAACGACCCATCTAACCACGTGGACATTTGTTCTTCTTAGTACTTGCTTTTTCTGTGCTTTGTTGTTTGTTGTGCTTGTCTATTTGCAATGGAGGGTCAGGATATTGTAGGGAATGTCGCGGAACAGGCTGGTGCCAATGGACTAGAGAACAACCCTCCACCACAACACGACCAAACACAACAACAAGCCTTATCTCAGGTTGATTCCAAATCAACCTCTTCTACCCCTGTCCGCGGAGCAGCGCGAGATCCAGGAGTTGAGACGACAACTCGAAGAGTCTGAAGCCCTCAGACGCGCTGCTATGCAACAACCTGCCCCCACTATGCAGGTCGCGATGAATCCAATGTTCGTGCCCAATCCAACTGAAGCGGGCACAAGCAAGCAATGCGTGGATAAGGGCAAAGGCGTGATGCCCTCGACTTCAAATCCTCAACCACGCCTCCAAAGGATCCAGTCGGTTATCGAGAGCAAACAAGGCCATGTCTCTCATCGCGATAGATATGTCCCACAGGCTACTCTAGTTGCCGATGAGGAATACCAAGAAGATGATGAGGATTACCAAGGTGAGTACAATGACGAGTTTGACTTTGATGACAGGTATCAACACGGATATGAACGCGAGGTTGCTACAACCACGCGTTCTGGAAGAAAATAGAGGGACACCCGTGATCCCAAGCTGGCGCGACAATCAAACCGCAATAGACAGTTGGCGGCGCGCAAAAATCACCACAACCCTACTCCAGTGCCCTTCAATGTCAATGATCATTTGGGCCACCAAAGTGCGCGCACCCCGCGTTACGGCTCAGATGGCTATTATTCAAGCACTCCTCTACCCCAAGACGACTTTGAGGACTTCGATGATGAGGAGATAGAGGACTCTGGGATGCAACAGAACAACCGTCAAGACTGGTTCCCTCCAGCACAACTCCCTCAGAATCAAGAGCTGGAACACCGCGTTCTTTGGCGAAACAACAACCTTTACTCAGAGAATCAACGCGATAACCAAGACGCGAGAAGGAACAACAGAGTTCAAGGCCAATGCCAGCAGGCGCCTGGCAATCAATATGGTGCACACGACTTTCCACCTGCCCAATTGCAAAGACCGCGTGACACCAATGCACTGCGTCTCAATCACCATGACATCAAGGTAAAACTTGAACATTTTTATGGCACATATGACCCTGCTGTGTTTCTTGAATGGTTGCAGGCCACGGAGTATACATTGCTCTTCACACAGATTCCACTCCAAGATTTCGTGGCGGCTGCGACTGTCCACTTCATAGGTGCCGTGCGAGTGTGGTGGCATCGATTCGTGGATGACAGGACAATGAGAAACAAGATGCCTCCCACTTCATAGGTGCCGTGTGAGTTGGATTTGATCTCCTTAGATTGTGGGTGTCGAGTTTGAGGCAAGATAAATCTTGCTAACCCTTCGTATATTTTATAAAATTACTTTTGTCCCTATATTGATTCAGTAATTGATTTAACCTTGTCTAAGTAAATTAAGTTGGATTATTAGTTGCGAAATTACTTGGTTGAATATGTGTGTTTGTTGACACTTGTGTGTGTGTTGGGTTGTGTATGTCGACACCTGTGTGTATTGGCGGTTGTGTGTTGGATTGTGTGCGTGCTAGTAGTTGTGTGTTGAGATTGCGTGTGTATGTGAATGTGTGGGTGTGTTAGTAATTGTCTCGTGTTGTGTTGATTGAATGTGATGTGGTAGTTGGTCGTAACTAAATGTGGTTTGATTGTTGTAGATTGATTGTTGTAGATTGATTGTTGTGGATTGATTGTTGTTGATTGATCGTTGTGGATTGATTGTTATGGATTGATTGCTGTGGATTGATTGTTGTGGATTGATTGGATCACTTGACTATATAATTGCTTGGTTGAAATGTGTGATGATGTGTGATAATGTGTGATGATGTGTGATGATGTGTGATTATGTGAGTTTGATTGTCGTTTGTGTTATTGATCGAGTGTCGGTCTGGTGGTTGGATTGTCGTTGATTGGGGGTCGAAGGGTCAGGTGATGATGGTCTCACCAAACCTCGTAGGGAATCGCCTACGTTGTTAAGGGCCAAAAATGCTGAATCAGAGTCGGAAGGGTCAGGTGATGAGAGTCTCACCAAACCTCGTAGGGTGTAGCCTATGTTGTTATGGACCAGGAGTTGGATGGTATGAGACCCTCCCTATCCGGATAGTGGGTGTTAGGTGATGAGAGTCTCACCGGTGATGGGTTGGAATTGATTGGAGTTATTTGCGTTTGAGAGTTGAGTTATCTTTTGGTTGATTTGGTCGGATATTGTGATGAAAGATATATCTTATTTGGTTGAATTGGTTGAATATTGTAATGATTGTATTATGTGTTAAATGTTGGCTGTGTACCTGAATACATGGTTTTGTGATAAATGTTGATTATGTACTTAGTTAAATGGTTGGGTTGGTAATTTGGTTGTATGTTTGATAATTGGTTTATGTTGGATGTTGATTGTTATTAGTTGTGGTTGTGGGTCATCGTTGGTCATTGATTGTGGTTGTGAAATTACGTGTGTTATAATTGTCGATTGTAACTAGTCAAGGTTGGTTTCCCATCTTGAGGGTGTGGGCTAATATGAGTTGAGTTTGAATGCATGAGTTGAGTTTGAATGAATGAGTTGCAGTCTATGTTAATGAACCGACGACACCGGAAGGGTGGTTGGTCTGGGTCGTTATTTTGTTATGTTTATATTATGTGATGATTGTCTTGTTTATGCTTAAGTGTTTCTTGATGCGAAAGTTGGAATGGATCGTTTTATTCATTTATACTTGTGATGAGATTGATGTCGGATTGAATGAGGTTATTATAGTGAAGAATTGAATAAGAATGAGTAATGAATGGTATGCGATGGTGTGTATATGTTTTAACGTGTGTTTGGTATTGGTTGATATGATAATGTTATAAGTTATAATATTATATATATAAGTATAGAGTTTGGATCATATGCGGAGCACTCTTTCCGTGCGGACGTGCGAAGCATGCACTTTAGGGCCTTATTTGTGCACTTTAATGTCTTATTTGTGCACTTTTTCAAAAAAAAAAAATTCTTTTACAAATTGTTTTCCAAGCATTTTTCAAATTTTTTACAAAAGTGCACAAATAAGGCTCGTGCACAAATAAGGCTCTATAGTGCATGTCCGCACGTCCTCACGAGAAGAATGCTCCGCACCGGAACCGCACTCTATAAGTATATATATATATATTGTATGACCTGTTGTTTGATATTGTTTGATTGTTGTGATAATGTAACACCCCAGACTAGTGATGCTACAGTGTCATAATTCGGAAGGATTATAAGACGGGTAAAAATAAAAATTTCGAAACATAACCCGTATACATATATATCAAAAACAGCACAGCGGAAAAACCTGTAAAACCTGTCCAGAGTTTGAAACCATAATCAAACTTAACATAAAGAAATACAACAATTTGCAAACCAGAAACCAACAACTAAAAACCAAAAGCCAATACAACAAGTTTGACTACTTCAAAGTCCAAAATCAAAACGACATGTACAACCAAGTCAAAGTCCAACAAAAGAGTAGAACCCTTTATTCTAAACCGACAGTGATCAGAATCCTCTTTGCTGACGCTAAACCTGAAAAGCCTGATTGACTGGAGAACCCGATACCCCAGCCAATCGTGACACGTAAATCGAAACTGGTCATGGTAAGAATAGTCAAGCCAAAACAGTTTCAAACAATATACAATCATTTCAATATCAACCAATTCAACCAAATGCAATCACAATAACCGACCAAATCAACCAAAAGATAAATATATATCAACACCATATCCAACCAAATATCAAAACACAAACATAAATACACCTCATCACATAACCATTCAATCTCAACTCATACATGCAATCTCAACTCAAACATTCAATCTCAACTCATGTTGGCCCACACCCTCAAGGTGGGAAACCAACCTTGACTAGTTACAATCAATATCCAACATGAACCAATTATAATGAATAGCATAACTCAACACACAACAATCAACCCAATAGCATGACTTAACATTTCGAATACACAAACAACTGTCAATCACACACAATTACCAACACACGACTGTCAACGCACACATAACAGTCAATCACACACAATTACCAACACACGACTGTCAACGCACACATAACAGTTTCAAACATAATACAATCATTACAATATTCAACCAATTACAAACACATAATAATGACTCAACAAGACTTAACAAGACTCAACAAGACTCAACACACAATCACTCTAACCCACTTCCAACCTAACCTCCAATCAAATCTCCAGTTCAACCTCCAATCAATTCCAACCCTTGGTCTTAACAACGTAGGTGACCCCCGGTCCCTACAATGTTTGGTGAGGATTTCAATCACCTGGCCCTCCGACCTTCGGGGGTTCATACCCACCGAGGCCCTAAATATAAGGACTTTCACCATCTAACCCTTGGCCCTGAACAACGTAGGAGACACCCGGTCCCTACGCGTTTGGTGAGGATTTCAATCACCTGGCCCTTCGACCTTCGGGGGTTCATACCCACCAAGGCCCTAAATATAAGGACTTTCACCATCCAACAACATTCCACCACCACACCGACACCAATTCAAACACTTCATACGACAACCAATCAAATATCACATACACACATACAATCCAACACACACACAAACTCAATCCAACACACACACGATCCAACACACACACACATATTCAATCCAACACACACACACGATCCAACGCGCACACACACACACACATTATCACACATCAACGTACATCTCAACCAAGCAATTATATAGACAATTAATCCAATTAAAATAGCTCAAGCAATCATAAATTAAATATGCAATAAACTAGGCATAAATCAATTTATAAAATTATAAGTTAGCAAGGATCCTCTTGCCTCAAGTCGAACCACAACGATCTCAGAGACCTCCAATCAACCCGAACGAACCTGCAAAATCAATCCGAGCAAATCCCTGACATTAATTACTCATCCAATCCATAACCAATAAAACCCCAATTCAAAACCCTAAAATCATTCCTTAATTAATTAGGCAAAATCACATACAAAATCAATCCAATCTCAATCAATTATGCCTGCGCAATTCAAATGAACCCAGCAATCAAACCCAATTTCAAACCCCCAAATTCAAACCCTAGAATTATACCTTCAAAATTCCAATCAAACAAACCACGCACATACCTTCAAAATTCCAATCAAACAAACCACGCACATACCTTCAAAATTCCAATCAAACAAACCACGCACAATATCAACCCAACTCCATTGATCACTGGACTGCACAATCAATCAACACAAAATCAGCCAACAATCATAAATTGCTGTCCAAAACCCCCGAATTCATCATTAATTAATTAGGCAAATCACCCAAATTAACCCAAACTCACGTACTCCAAAAATCATGCCTTTGCTGCACAATATATATACTGACTAGAATTCATCCAATTCTTCCCACATAAGCACAGCAGAAATTCGGAGACACACATATAAATTCAGCCGAGATGAAGTCCAAATATATACCGAATTCAGCAACAATTCTGTCCAAATGTTCAGCTCATTGTCGACCACGCCTTCGCCGCCGGGAAGAGCCCCTCGTCGCCGGAACTCAGCAGCAACAACGGTGGCGCTGCAGCGATGAACACCAGCAGCTCCACGGCTCAGCGAACACCAGCGAGCAGCAGCTCCAGAACGCGGCGGCAACAGAGGAGGAACGAGCAGCAGCGAGGACGACGCACAGCGGTGGTCCGATCGAGCTCACCGGAGACGACGCTTGGCTGGGCTGTCTCGTCGTGGGTCGCGCGAACAGAGGAGAACAACAGCGGCGAACAGCAGCGAGCGACACCAGCACCACCACAGTAGCGGCTCCACGACAGCAACGAACAGCACCGGGAAGGAGGAGGGAAGAGCAGCTCGCCGGACGGAGGAGAAGCTCGGCTTCGTCGGAAAAGAACAGCTCGTGAGGAAGAAGAAGTGATTCGGTGAAGGAGGGCCACTGTTGCACAGGAGAAAAATCGGGAGGGACGACCGGCCACATGAGGGATTTAGGGATTTTATCCCCAAAAATTCTATTTTCCCCTAGCAAAAACCTTAATTAAATTACAATAGTACTTATTTGGGATATTTCGGATAATTCTATGGTTTTGAAACTGTTTTGGCTTGAGAAGTTTTGCCACTCTTTCGCGAGACTGACTAATTTCGGTTTACGTGTCGCGATTGGCTGACTTTGCAGGTTTGCGACAACAAGCGGGTTCTGGATCACAAATGTGTCTTCACAGTGTAATTATTTTGTATATAAATTAAGAATTAAGGTTTAGGTCTAGGATACAATTCTTTTCTATATAAATTTATATTTTAAAAAAGTGAAAATCTAAGAAATTGACAAGTGACATTTCCGTTGTGTGGATGCCATGTAGCATACAATTTTTATAAATATTTACGGTATAATGTGAAAATATATACATGTGCATAAAATTTATATGTTACTTTATCGTTATTGGAAAATAAAATGTAAAAATAATTTAAGTCTTAACTCGTACATTGTTGTTAAATTCTCGATTCAATTATACAATTTTAGCGATCCTACGATCCAAAAGTGGGTTAACGATCCCGATTTTAGGTAAAATCATATTTAAAGTAAGATCTTACATTTTCGATATAAAATCAGTTGGATCTTGTGTACGATTTCGATCATGCATACAATTCTCATGATTCGATGAACGATTCATACGATCCTATAATATGTTTGTTATGTAACATAATTTATTATGACATGAAAATATATTCTTAAATTATAGAATGTATACATTTTTTCTTTTATCTATTATAATATGATTAATTCGCAAATCACCACTTAATTATCGTAGAAAATTTATTGTTTTCATATCATAAGATCAATAATATATTATATTCTTTACATATTCACTTCAAATATAAGACATTTATCATTTCTTAGGTTGATGTATACTATATTTAGTTATTTTGTAGAATCTTACGATTTTTACGATTCGATTTTACGACCTGATTCATAGAGTAGCTTACGATATGATCCTGGAATCCGTATTTTAACAACATTAAGTGAGATTATGTTTATATATATAGTACGTTGAATTTACTAATATTTATTTTTTACTATTTCAACAAAAATGTGCAACAAAATCAAGAGTGCACAAAATCAAAATGTGTAAAAAATAGAAAAATGTTTGGGGAAAAAATCGATTTTTTTTTTTTTGTTTTTTTTTTTGCAAAAGTGTACATTTAAGACCCTAAAGTGCATGTCCGCACGTCCGCACCGTAAGAACCGTCCGTACCGGAACCTTACTCCACCGTCATTTAGAAATAACGCAAAAAGTGAAAAGTGAATGTTAATTACACCAGTACCAACTACTAATTGCACTGAAAATGTGAGTAGCAGTTCGTGAGGGAACGAGAGCATGAGGTGTAATTGTATAACATAAACCGTGGCGGAACCAGAAAATTTTGAAAGAGGGGGCACACCACACACTAACTTTAATAGTGATCTAATAAAATACCGACAATCACAAAATTGTTATTGTTAATTGATAAATTTTATAATTGATCTTATTGACAACCTTAATTATAATACATTGAAACTATTTTATATGTAACTATACAAAATTTATATTCTCTTTGTATTGAGTATAGTTATTCTAATATCTAAATTTTATTATAACATACTCATACTATTTTTCATATACATATACAAGATTAGACATATTATATGTGATACTCTTAAGATTTTATAATTTTTACATTGTATATAATTTATTTATTTTGATTTATTTATTCTAACAACCTTTTTCATATATACTACATGTAAAGTTGAGTTTTGGGTCACAATGAATGACCCCCCTTTGCTCTTTTGTGTCAATAAATGAGCAACATTTTTCTTTTATTTTATACATTACATATTCACTCAATAAATGAGCAACATTTCCCTATATATAAAATGTTAAAACAATTGGAAATTCGACCAATAATTAAAAATTCCCATCTACTCCGTATTATGTTAGAATTTGTGTTTTACGTACTCTTTTGTTTTAAATTAAGTTTTGCAACTAAATTGCAATATGCGTGTTTTGTGCAATGATTAATAATTTATGGTTTAATTTGTTGTTTTTACCCAATTCAGATTTTTTCATAATTTAACTTTTTAGGATTTTGTTCATAATTTAATTTTAGTATTGGGTTGATATAAATTTAGTGGTTAATTAATAAGAGTTCAAAATTGATATTAGAATTCATGAAAAGCATACAAATATAAACATTAATAAATAAGCAATTTTAACTCTTAGTAAGGTGTTATAATTTTATTGTATATATAGATAAAAAAAATTATATATAAGATAGCATGAACTGTACATATTTGTTGTTTCTTTTACAATGTCTCAAAATAATGTCAACAACTGCTTCATTATCAATTATTTCACCAAATTTTGTATGTATATTACATGTATGTCAGTTGAGAATGTATATAAATAATTCATAACAATATAATAACAACATATATATATATATTAATTCTTTAAAATAACTTTTCAATAATAATTGAAATAATACCTAAATATATAAATTTACTAACTTATATATAGTAATTAAATATGAGATAAAATATACACATTCTGTGATATGATGATATATTGACTACATATATTTTATATAAGTATACCAATATATCTAAGATATCAACCAAATTAATCATAAATATAAATGAGAATTAAAAATGAATAAAATATTCGAAAAGCATGATAAAAGTACATTGATTCTCTAAATAATACTTGAAATAACATCTAAATACTTGATGTTTAAGCAACTTCTATATAAGAATTTGATATGAGATAGAATTATACAACTTTTATTACAAAGTTCAAAAAGTGATTTTATTTCAATTCATTTAACATTAATAACATCTAAATACATGAAGTGTTGATATTCAAGTTTTAAGTGGTGATATTCATGTTTTTAAGAAATTATATATTCAAATATTAAACAAATATATTCATACAAACATGAATGATATTCAAGAAATAAATATAGATCTGCGAATTTGTAGAGCTTCAAGACGCACTTTGAAATACCCCAAATAAGTTGATAATGGCAAAATGGTAAATAAGATTTTGGGGATTTTATTAAAAAAAAAAGAATTTGAGAGATAAAAAGCAGAAAATCAAAATAAAAAATTGGGCATAAATACCCCTTCGGTCTTCTTGATTCAAGGGTGGTCCCATGTCTCTCTTATCTTCCTCTCGTCATCTCTCTGTGACCTCTCGGTGAGCTTCCTCTACCCAGCTGTCGTTGCTCCTCCGGCGAGCTCGACCCGGACCGCTATCGCCTCTTCCTCCCCTGTCTTGCCGCCGCTGTTCGCTGCTGTCGGAGCCGGTGTTGCTGGTGTTGTTGGCTGCGTTTTGCTGCTGTTGTTGTTGTTCTGGAGCTGGTGGTGGTTGTTGTTGTTGTGCCGGTTGCCGCCGTCGTCCCGACATCGAGAAGCTCCCCGGTGGCTGCATACTCGTGGCCGACGAGGTAAGAATTGTTTGCTGAATTTCTGCTGAACATATACGTATATGTTGCTGAAATTTTGGTGGCCAGAATTTGTGCTGAGTTCGAATATGAAATTGTGCAGCAAGTTGATTTTGAATTCGGTCCTTTGTGTGCAGCAATGTGTTGAAGAGTTAATTTTGATGTTGGATTAATTTGGATTGATTTGGGATATAATTTGGCCTAATTAATTAGGGTTGATGATAGGTAAAATTTGGGGGTTTACCTTGATCTGGATTTGTAAGGCTAATTTGATGCTGAACTTTTGGGTTGACAGATTGGACGAAGTCAGGAATTTGGACAGCATATATATATGATTGTTGTGGACTGAATTCGGTTATTTATTTGTGCAGCACTTTGATTTGAGATTTGGATTGATTTTGGATGTGATTTGGTTAATTAATTAAGGGTTTAATTTAGAGTTTTGAATTGGGGTTTTATTGGTTGTGGATTGGATGAGTAATTAATGCCAGGGATTTGCTCGGATTGATTTCGCAGGTTCGTTCGAGTTGGTTGGAGATCTCTGAGGTCGTTGTGGTTCGACTTGAGGCAAGAGGATTCTTGCTAACTTTATATTTTTTTATAAATTGATTTATGACTAGTATTTCATAATTGATTTTACCATTGCTTGAGCTATTTAAATTGGATTAATTGACTATATAAATGCTTGGTTAAAAATGTGTGTGTGTGCGTGTGTTAGTATTTGTCTCGTATCGTGTTTGATTAAATGTTGACGTGGTAGTCAATTGTGACTAAATGTGATTGATTGTTATTGAAAGTATTTGTTGACACTTGTGTGTGTGTGTTGGATTGTGTATGTCGACACCTGTGTGTGTTGGCGGTTGTGTGTTGGATTGTGTGCGTGCTGGCAGTTGTATACTGGGATTGTGTGTTTGTGTGTGAATGTGTGGGTGTGTCAGTGATTGTCTCGTGTTGTGTTTGATTGAATGTGATGTGGTGGATTGATTGTTGTGGATTAAGTGGATCATTTGACTATGTAGTTGCTTGGTTGAAAGGTGTGATTATGTGATTTTGATTGTCGTATGTGATATTTGTTTGAGTGTCGGTGTGGTGGTTGGACTGTTGTTGATTGTCGGTGTGGGGTTGGATTGTTGTTGATTGGAAGTCGGTGGGCCAAGGGTTGGAATGGATTCCACCAAACCGCGCAGGGTATACAAGGTATACGCCTACGTCGTTAAGGGCCAAGGGTTGAAATTGAATTGGAGGTCGAAGGGCCAGGTGATGATATACTCACCAAACCGCGTAGGGTTTATGCCTACGCCGTTAAGGGCCAAGGGTTAGAATGGATTCCACCAAACCGCGCAGGGTATACAAGTTATACGCCTACGTCGTTAAGTGCCAAGGGTTGAAATGGATTTCACCAAACCGCACAGGGTATACAAGGTATACGCCTACGTCGTTAAGGGCCAAGGGTTGGAATGGATTGGAGGTTGAATTGGAGATTGGATTGGAGGTGTGTTGGAGTCGTTTGTGTTGCAGTGTTGAATTATATTATTGTTTGGTTATAATTGATTGATAGTTGTGATACCTATTGTGTGTTAAATGTTGGCTGTGTACCTGGAATAGTGGCTATGTGATGTGTACCTGAAATAGTGGCTATGTGATTACTGTTGATTATGTATTTGATTAAGTGGTTGTGTTGATAATATTGGTTGTGAGTTTGATTATTGGTTGCGTATTGAATATTGGTTGCGTATTGAATATTGGTTGCGTGTTCGGTTATGGGTTGTGTGTTGATTATTGGTTGTGTTTGTGAATATTGGTTGTGTGCTTAGTTAGTGGTTTTGTTTACGGATATTGGTGGGATGTTTGACTATTGATTTTGTGTTAGACTTTGGTTGTCGGTTAGTAGTAGTTAGTAGTCGTTGTTGATTGTTGTTAGTGGTGACGGTGGGCTATTGTTGGCCATTGATAGTGGTTGTTGGATCTTGGTGTGAATTGATTGATTAGGAAGGTTGGTTTCCCATCTTGAGGGTATGGGCCAACATGAATTGAATTTGAATGTATGAGATGCGGTTTATGTTAGCAAACAGGCGGCACCGGAAGGGTAGCTGGCATGGGTCGTTATTTTGTCATGTTCATATATTGTGATGATTGTCTTGTTTATGCTTAAGTGTTTGTTGATGCGAAAGTTGAATTGGATTGTTTATTCGTTTTGACGTGTGATTGGTATTGGTTGATTGATATGAAAATGATATAATTATGATATATTATATATATGTGTATATATATATATGGGTGACGTGTTGTTTGATATTATTGGTTGTTGTGAAATCTCTGGATTTTAAACTGTTTTGGCTTGCCTAATCTTGCCATAATCTTCTTTGAAGACTGACCAACTTCGGTTTACGTGTCGCGGTTGACTGGGGTATCGGGTCCCCCAGTCAATCAGGCTTTGCAGGTTTGCAGTAACAAGCGGGTTCTGGATCACAGATGTGACTTCACAGTTAAAGTTTCAGTTTGCATCGGATTAGAAATTGTTAAATTCGCTTCCGTTGTTTTGAATATAAATTGATGCATTAACTGGATGACAGGTGTTAAGGGTTGTTTTAAATCTTGAACAGGGATTTACAGGTTGATTACTTTTGTGTATTTGGAAGAGTTTTGGATTTCTATTTTTATCGCCTTATAGTCCTTCGGGACTATGGCACTGTAGCACCTCTGGCCCGGGGTGTTACAGAAGTTGGTATCAGAGCATTTACGTTCGAAAATGTTTTCAAAAGTTTGATGTGGATGAGACCACTCGTTAAAACTGTGAAGCAATCGTGTGATCAGAGACCCTTGTTGCTACGTATAAGTAAGTTTGTGTTTGATATGTTTTATATGTGATGTTGAGTATTGATAATTAATTTTATATGTGATGTTTAGTGTTGTTGAATAATTTTAATGGTGCGTTCCCTGGTAAGTGGGACGTGCGAGAGATTTAAAAGGTATGAGTATGGTAGAGGATGAGGCCGTTGGACTTATCGTCAAGAGGTTGAGTCTGGTAACTAATGATTTGGTATGAAGATGTTGTATGTTACTGTTATTGTCAGGAATGAAGAGAATGACAGATTAAGTACTTTCAGAGATGATTGTATTCAGATATGAACCCTTGATGATGATGCATAGTTGTACGATCTTTGGGCAGTATGTTGATGAGTGGTTGATTATGGAGGCTGCTACAGTTGATTTTGATCAGATTGTTGATGTTGGAAGCAGTAAGAAACAGAGTACTCGGTCTGCATCTGAGAAAGTGGAATTTCGCGACTATGGGTTTGGTTGAGTTGAGGAACAGAATGTTCATGTGACTACAGGAAAAGAGACAGTTACAGTAACAACAGATATGGTTTAGTGCATGTGTTGAGAGTCATGATCCTAGAGGCTCTGGCAGAATTGTTGTGCGATGACGGCTGTAAAATTGTTAAGAAATGGTTGTATCAGTTATCTGTGTGTATGCTGAGATTGAAGGAACAGATAGAGGAACTTGTGAAGTTAGGCTTTATTAAGCCAAGTGATTCTCTTTGGAATGTGCTGTATTGTTAGTTAAAAAGGAAGGATGGTTTCTTTCAACTTTGCCTCGATTATTATGAGTTGAATAAGGTGATAGTTAAGAATAAGTATCCGTTCTCCGTACTGATGACTTGTTGGATCAATCACAAGGAGATACAATGTTTTCAAAGGCTGATTTGAGATCAGAGTATCCTCAGTTTAGGATTCGAGAGGCATATATTCATGATACTGCCTTCAGAACTAAGTATGATTACTATGAGTTGGTTGTGATGTCTTATGGGTGGACTAATGCTTCCGCAGATTTCAAGGGTTTAAGGAACTAATGATTTTAGAAAGTACTTGGATCGTTTGTAGTGATTTTCATTGATGGCATTTTAGTATATTCTCGGAGTAAGAGGGAGTACGAGGACAACCTTAGAATGCTAAGGAAATCGGGAGTTTTCTCGGATTGACAGGTTACTACAGGCGGAGTGTAACAGATTGCGTATAGCTAAGAATTTTGAGTGGAACAGGAGATGTCAGGAAAGAGTTTCGTAGAACTCGGGAAGTGTTTGATTAGTGCATCAGCGTCGGTTTTACTGCAGGAAACAGAAAGGGTTATTATCTACAGCGGTGTGTCCAAGCAAGGTTTGGGTTGTGTTCTAATGCAGAATGGAAGGTCATTGCATATGCTTTTCGTCAACTCAAATTGTATAAGAGAGAGTTGAACATGAGATAAAGATGGTTGCTAAAATTGATTGAGGATTATGGAAAATATATTGTTTATCAATTAGAAAAGGGCTACCGTGGTTTCTGGTGCTTTGAATAGGAAGTCGACTCTCGAAGCATATGATTGCTTGTCTGACAGTTCTGCCGGATTGCAACTGAAATGGTGATGAATGAAAGTGAAATTGGTTCGGGAAAGAGCGGATATAGCTGAATGCGATGGAATGTTGAGTAAGTTATGCAGTGAGATTGCTCAGGGTAGAGTGTCCAGATTTCTTGTTCAGAAGGATGGAATATGGTGATTTCAGAATCGCTTATGGGTGCCGGCTGGCTAGGATATTAGAGAATGGATTCTCAAGGAAGGTTATTCTTCGGCAAGTCATGTATATTCTGGAGTCAGTAAGGCGAGACAGATATCTGAACCTGCTTGATTCTAGTTTCGAGGACGAAACTCTTATAAGGGGGGGGGGGGGGATGAAATACCCCAAATAAGTTGATAATGGCAAAATGGTAAATAAGATTTTGGGGATTTTATTAAAAAAAGAAAAGAATTTGGGAGATAAAAAGCAGATTTTGGGTTGAAAATCAAAATCAGAAATTGGGCATAAATACCCCTTCGGTCTTCTTGATTCAAGGGTGGTCCCATGTCTCTCTTATCTTCCTCTCGTCATCTCTCTGTGACCTCTCGGTGAGCTTCCTCTACCCAACCGTCGTTGCTCCTCCGGCGAGCTCGACCCGGACTGCTATCGCCTCTTCCTCCCCTGTTTTGCCGCCGCTGTTCGCTGCTGTCGGAGCCGGTGTTGCTGGTGTTGTTGGCTGCATTTTGCTGGTGTTGTTGTTGTTCTAGAGCAGCTGCTGGTGGTTGTTGTTGTTGTGCCGGTTGCCGCCGTCGTCCCGGCGTCGAGAAGCTCCCCGGTGGCTGCGTACTCCTGGCCGACGAGGTAAGAATTGTTTGCTGAATTTCTGCTGAACATATACGTATATGTTGCTGAAATTTTGGTGGCCAGAATTTGTGCTGAGTTCGAATATGAAATTGTGCAGCAAGTTTATTTTGAATTCGGTCCTTTGTGTGCAGCAATGTGTTGAAGAGTTAATTTTGATGTTGGATTAATTTGGATTGATTTGGGATATAATTTGGCTTAATTAATTAGGGTTGATGATAGGTAAAATTTGGGGGTTTACCTTGATCTGGATTTGTAAGGCTAATTTGATGCTGAACTTTTGGGTTGACAGATTGGACGAACTCAGGAATTTGGACAACATATATATATGATTGTTGTGGACTGAATTCGGTTATTTATTTGTGCAGCACTTTGATTTGAGATTTGGATTGATTTTGGATGTGATTTGGTTAATTAATTAAGGGTTTAATTTAGGGTTTTGAATTGGGGTTTTATTGGTTGTGGATTGGATGAGTAATTAATGCCAGAGATTTGCTCGGATTGATTTTGCAGGTTCGTTCGAGTTGGCTGGAGATCTCTGAGGTCGTTGTGGTTCGACTTGAGGCAAGAGGATTCTTGCTAACTTTATATTTTTTTATAAATTGATTTATGACTAGTATTTCATAATTGATTTTACCATTGCTTGAGCTATTTAAATTGGATTAATTGACTATATAAATGCTTGGTTAAAAATGTGTGTGTGTGCGTGTGTTAGTATTTGTCTCATATCGTGTTTGATTAAATGTTGACGTGGTAGTCAATTGTGACTAAATGTGATTGATTGTTATTGAAAGTATTTGTTGACACTTGTGTGTGTGTGTTGGGTTGTGTATGTCGACACCTGTGTGTGTGGATTGTGTGCGTGCTGGCAGTTGTATACTGGGATTGTGTGTTTGTGTGTGAATGTGTGGGTGTGTCAGTGATTGTCTCGTGTTGTGTTTGATTGAATGTGATGTGGTGGATTGATTGTTGTGAATTAAGTGGATCATTTGACTATATAGTTGCTTGGTTGAAAGGTGTGATTATGTGATTTTGATTGTCGTATGTGATATTTGTTTGAGTGTCGGTGTGGTGGTTGGACTGTTGTTGATTGTCGGTGTGGGGTTGGATTGTTGTTGATTGGAAGTCGGTGGGCCAAGGGTTGGAATGGATTCCACCAAACCGCACAAGGTATACAAGGTATACGCCTACGTCGTTAAGGGCCAAGGGTTGAAATTGAATTGGAGGTCGAAGGGTCAGGTGATGATATACTCACCAAACCGCGTAGGATTTACGCCTACGTCGTTAAGGGCCAAGGGTTAGAATGGATTCCACCAAACCGCGCAGGGTATACAAGTTATACGCCTACGTCGTTAAGGGCCAAGGGTTGAAATGGATTTCACCAAACCGCACAGGGTATACAAGGTATACGCCTACATCGTTAAGGGCCAAGGGTTGGAATGGATTGGAGGTTGAATTGGAGATTGGATTGGAGGTGTGTTGGAGTCGTTTGTGTTGCAGTGTTGAATTATATTATTGTTTGGTTATAATTGATTGATAGTTGTGATACCTATTGTGTGTTAAATGTTGGTTGTGTACTTGAAATAGTGGCTATGTGATGTGTACCTGAAATAGTGGCTATGTGATTACTGTTGATTATGTATTTGATTAAGTGGTTGTGTTGATAATATTGGTTGTGAGTTTGATTATTGGTTGCGTATTGAATATTGGTTGCGTATTGAATATTGGTTGCGTGCTCGGTTATGGGTTGTGTGTTGATTATTGGTTGTGTTTGTGAATATTGGTTGTGTGCTTAGTTAGTGGTTTTGTTTACGGATATTGGTGGGATGTTTGACTATTGATTTTGTGTTAGACTTTGGTTGTCGGTTAGTAGTAGTTAGTAGTCGTTGTTGATTGTTGTTAGTGGTGACGGTGGGCTATTGTTGGCCATTGATAGTGGTTGTTGGATCTTGGTGTGAATTGATTGATTAGGAAGGTTGGTTTCCCATCTTGAGGGTGTGGGCCAACATGAATTGGATTTGAATGTATGAGATGCGGTTTATGTTAGCAAACAGGCGGCACCGGAAGGGTAGCTGGCCTAGGTCGTTATTTCGTCATGTTCATATATTGTGATGATTGTCTTGTTTATGCTTAAGTGTTTGTTGATGCGAAAGGTGAATTGGATTGTTTATTCGTCTTGACGTGTGATTGGTATTGGTTGGTTGATATGAAAATGATATAATTATGATATATTATATATATGTGTATATATATATATGGGTGACGTGTTGTTCTATATTATTGGTTGTTGTGAAATCTCTGGATTTTAAACTGTTTTGTCTTGCCTAATCTTGCCATAGTCTTCTTTGAAGACTGACCAGCTTCGGTTTTTGTGCCGCGGTTGGCTGGGGTATCGGGTCTCCCAGTCAATCAGGCTTTGCAGGTTTGCAGTAACAAGTGGGTTCTGGATCACAGATGTGACTTCACAGTTAAAGTTTCAGTTTGCATCGGATTAGAAATTATTATATTCGTTTCCGTTGTTTTGAATATAAATTGATGCATTAACTGGATGACATGTTTTAGGGGTTGTTTTAAATCTTGAATAGGGATTTACAGGTTGATTACTTTTGTGTATTTGGAAGAGTTTTGGATTTCTATTTTTATCGCCTTATAGTCCTTCGGGACTATGGCACTGTAGCACCTATGGCCCGGGGTGTTACACACTTGATCGATATTCATAAACGCATGATCAATATTCATAAATGTTGTAAAAATCGTTGATTGATATTGATAAACGCATAATCGATATTCATCCACTGTAAAAATTGCTGAATGAGAAAAATAATATTGCATTGTTTTTGGAGAAGTTTGTAGGTCCGTCTATAGGTAAACAATTATGAAGAAGATTTCGTTTTCTCTCTCCTCCAATTTATCCTTTTTCAGATTTTGTTAATAAAGATATTCTATAACTACATAATTTACAACCCTATTTCTATGTAAACACCCACACCATATCTCCAAAATTCCCACACCATATCTCCAAAATTCTCTTAATCCATTCCTTCATCATCTCTCATCCAACGATCCATATGTATCCTTCCGTTTTACTTGAACCCACCTTAGTGCATTATTAGTTACCTGAAGAGCATAAATAATCTCTTAGAACTTCAGTGCAAGTCAATGTCACTTTGTCGAGTGTATATGCTATTTACTGCGTATTTGCTTCCATCATATGGATTACAAATTGTTAAAGTTTACATGTCTTGAATTTTATAGGCAAATTCATTTGTCAAAAATTGTTGCACGCATTTTGATAATACAATTTCTCAATTGGTTGATTAATGTCCCATTCATTAAATTGTAAAGCTTAAATGCCACAACGATACAACATTTTTAATAGAATCACTAATGACATGATCAGTTGAGTACCAAATCAATCAAATTAACAATTATTGAGTAATGAGCATGAAAGTTTGTCAAACTTCAACGATCGAGTGGATCCATTATCAAAATTGTTAGAACAATAACAAAGTAGGATATTACAAGCTCAAATTAGTTTAAACCCCATGGTAATAAAAAAATGACAAATTCTACAATAGGCCAGAATCTCGAGAACCCATGTCAAAATTCTATGAGAAATCATCTCAAAGTGAGCCCTGGTTTGAGTTTCAAAATTCTCTAACACCTCGTTATACTACAATCCTCTTAGTACCAACATTGTGCAAGTAGTCTAGGGATGTGGGGGTGACTTTGGCATTGAAAGTAATAGACTTTATCTAATTCATCTTGATAACCACTGCATTTGTTGTCTTCTTGATTGAGTTTTACCTATCAACACTCTTCCTCCTCCTTGAGGATGAGGATAAGGATGAGCCCAAGTAGTAACCCTTGGTATGCACAACCCCACATGGCATGCATTCATCGTCATTGATTTTTTTTCTTAACTCCTCCAAAAAAAAATTGATTGTCTTCCTCAAAACCATCATAGAAGGATTACGAGTCAGAGTCTTTGGCTGCCACCACTGATGAGATACCCATCCCCCGAAGCCGTTGGCTCATCAAAAAAGTATAAGTTTCCACAATTGTAGAATTTTGCAATATTCTCATAATACAATGAGAAAATATCAACACCATCAACATTAACTTCATTAGACAAAGGATCATTAACAATAGATGAAAATGAGGTAGCATCTGCCACAACAGAGTAGTGTACATATAAATATGTAATAAAGTGCACAAATAACCACATAGCAGAACCAATGCAAAAAACGTAATAAAAATTTGAATGCACAAAAGATCAAATGATCGAATCAATATGAACATAACATGATTGTGTTAAGGATAGTTGATTAGAAATCCAATTTTGAAGCAATTTTTATTAGGAAATCGCAATGAAGCCTTGATATGAAAAACAATCTAACCTAAAAATCAGAAAAATCGTAATTGAGAGAAAATAAGAACGAATACACAAAAAGGTCATTCAATTACAGATGAAGAAGCTATGTAGATGTGTCGGCACACATAGTATGCAATTGCGAAAGCAATTGGACGTATAAATCAAAGAAATCACACCATAAAAATTTGATGAAAAAGTTGGAAGAGGAGAATCCGAAAAACGAAGAAGGGAGCGAAATAACGTACCACATTCCATCGCGATTTGATGTGGAAAAACGAGAAATTGAAGAGCAAAACGAACGATTGAAAGAGAAGAAGGTCTAACAATGGCGGTACAAAGCTTCCATAGATCGAGCTATGTACAAGGATGAAGGTAAACAATAGAAATTTATTAAAAATAAAAAAGAAAGTGACAAAAATACCTTTGCCTTTTAGAAAAACGGGATTTCTATCAACTCCAAAATCTCATAGATCTAATGATCCAAATTTCTCTCTCATTTTACACCGTAATTCCCTCCCTATATGATCTCAACTCTAAATTGCTATTATCTATTATGATTGCAACAATATTGAGTTTTAAGTGACATAATCTATGAGATCTTGGAATTGATAGAAATCCCGTTTTTCTAAAAGGCAAGGGTATTTTGTCACTTTCTTTTATATTTTTAATACATTTCTATTGTTAAAAACCCTTGAAAATTGAATTGATCATATTAAGAATCCAAAGTTTCTTCTTACTTGGTTTAGATTTGCAATATTTTGCATAACTAATTACCATTGCAAAAAGGGTGATTTCGGCCTATAGAGAAAGTGTAATTAGACTAATAACTCACGGTAATATCGTCAATCGTCATTATATGATAATTAATGATCGTTACTTTTTTTCAAACAAGACGATGCCAATTTCTATCATCAGGTGATGATGTTGATAACGCTCCTATGTTGTTACACACCATATCGCACACCCATTTGCTATATAGAAGCAGACACATTATTTCATTTTTCATTTAGTCTGCTAACTCCTATTCCCTCCGTCCTATTTTTTTTGTGCGGTTTGACTTTTTATATTGTTCATGGTTGAATAATTTTTTTAAGATTTCTTTCAATATATAAGAAAAAACATAATTATGTGGGGTCTTGTTTGGTTCGCCTCAACGAGTACTTTGATAACATCAAAAAATTATAATTTTTATTAATATGCAATTAGAGATATTAACAATATAAAATGCGTCTCGACAAATGTGTCCGGACAAACAAAACCGGACAGAGGGAGTAACTCGTAACAAACAAAAGATGATATAAAAATGTGTTAATCCAAGGTCACAAACAGGGTTAAAACTTGACAGGGTTAGTACGTGCCCTAATCCGACCTACATGATTGATGTCGATCCATCGTCAGAAAAGCTAGACTAGTGGCGACAAAATGAAATACCCCATATAAGATAAGAATAATGACATTATGGTAAATTAATTAAGGAGATTACTTAAATGGGAGAAATGGAAATTTGGGGATAAATCCCTAAACTTTCGGTTGTCTCTCTCTCTCTCGTGTGAGTCTTCAGCCGAGCAGCCCAACTTCTCCTCCGGCAAATTCGACCCTCTCTCCGGTGCTCAGCCAAGCACCCGCTGGTGGGTTCGACCTGACCACCGCCGCTCGCCACTACTCCCTCCCTGAAGCTGGCCGAGAAGCTGTTACGTGTGGGTGTTGCTGGTTGCCGCTGCTCGTCGCTGTTGTCACGTGCTGCTGCTATTTTCCGGCGAAGTGAAGCCCGGTCCTGGCGTCGGAAGTAAGGTCGACGACGAGGTAAGAACGGGTCCTCGATTTGTATGATTTTTGGGCTTCAATTTCTGTTGAAATGGGTGAACGGATTTGCTGAAATTCAAGGGTATTTGGACAGCATATATGTATTTGATTGTTGTGACCGAGTGTTATTGTTGAATTTATGCTTGGACAGATTCAGTGGAGCTGTGCAGAAATTGTTGATTTGAGAATTAGGGTTCATTTTGTGTGGTTTGTTAAATTGGATTTGGAGGTATGATTTTAGGGTTTGAATTTGGGGGTTTGTTGGTATTGGATTTCTATGAGTAATTAATGCCAGAGATTTGCTCGGATTGATTTCGCAGGTTTGTTCGGGCTGATTGGAGGTCTCTGAGGTCGTGATTGCCGAGTTTAAGGCAAGATAAATCTTGCTAACCCTTCGTATATTTTATAAAATTACTTTTGTCCCTATATTGATTCAGTAATTGATTTAACCTTGTCTAAGTAAATTAAGTTGGATTATTAGTTGCGAAATTACTTGGTTGAATATGTGTGTTTGTTGACACTTGTGTGTGTGTTGGATTGTGTATGTCGACACCTGTGTGTGTTGGCGGTTGTGTGTTGGATTGTGTGCGTGCTAGTAGTTGTGTGTTGAGATTGCGTGTGTGAATGTGTGTGTGTTAGTAATTATCTTGTGTTGTGTTTGATTGAATGTGATGTGGTAGTTGGTCGTAACTAAATGTGGTTTGATTGTTATGGATTGATTGTTGTGGATTGATTGGATCACTTGACTATAAAGTTGCTTGGTTGAAATGTGTGATTATGTGATATTGATTGTCGTTTGTGATTTTTGGATTGGTGTCGGTAGGTGATGGATAGTTGGTTTTGGTGTTGTGAATTGTCTCACCGGATGATGTGGTGGTGGAGATAGAGATGTTGTGAATTGTCTCACCCGGTGATGTGGTGGTGGAGACGGAGATGTTGTGAATTGTCTCACCCGGTGATGTGGTGGTTGAGACGGAGATGTTGTGAATTGTCCCACCCGGTGATGTGGTGGTGGAGACGGAGGTGTTGTGATGTGTTAATTATGTGTAATGGTTGCTTGAGTACTTGATTAAGTGGTTATGCGTTGAATATTGGTTGTGTGCTCGGTTATGGGTTGTGTGTTGATTATTGGTTGTGTGTGTATATTGGTTGTGTGTTGAATAGTGGTTGTGTACTTGATTATTGGTTGTGTGCTCGGTTATGGGTTGTGTGTTGATTATTGGTTGTGTGTGTATATTGGTTGTGTGTTGAATAGTGGTTGTATACTTGATTATTGGTTGTGTGTGAATATTGGTTGTGTGTGTGATTATTGGTTGTGTGTGTGATATTGGTTGTGTGCTTGGTTATGGGTCGTGTGTTGATTATTGGTTGTGTGTGTATATTGGTTGTGTACTCAATTATGGGTTGCGTGTTGATTATGAGTTGTGTTGGTGAATATTGGTTGTATGCTTAGTTAGTGGTTTCGTTGCGGATATTGGTGGGGTGTTCGATTATTGGTTTTGTGTTAGACTTTGGTCGTCGGTTGGTTGTAGTTAGTAGTCGTTGTTGATTGTTGTTAGTGGTAGATGTGGGCTTTTGTTGGCCAGTGGTAGTGGTTGTTGGATCTTGGTGTGAATTATTTGAGAAGGTTGGTTATGTTGATTGATTAGGAAGGTTGGTTTCCCATCTTGAGGGTGTGGGCCAACATGGTTTGAAATTGAATGTATGAGTTGCAATTTATGTTAACGAACCGGCGGCACCGGAAGGGTGGCTGGCCTGGGTCGTTATTCTGTTATGTTTATATAATGTGATGATTGTCATGCTTATGCTTAAGTGTTTGTTGATGCGAAAGTTGGATTGGATTGTTTTATTCGTTTATACATGTGAAGAGTTGAATAAGGATGAGTAATGAATGGTATGTGATAGTGTGTGTTTATGTTTTGACGTGTGATTGGTATTGGTTGGTAGATATAATGATGATATAATTGTGATATAATTATGATATTATATATATATATGTATATATATTGTGTGGCGTGTTGTCGTTTGTTATGAGTTGATTGATGATAAATATATGTGTTTTTAAACTGTTTTGGCTTGAGGAGTTTTGCCAGTCTTTCGCGAGACTGACCAACTTCGGTTTACGTGCCACGGTTGGCTGGGGTATCGGGTCTCTCAGACAATCAGGCTTTGCAGGTTTGCAGCAACAAGCGGGTTCTGGATCACAGATGTGTCTTCACAGTGAAAGATTTAGTTTTGCATCGGATTTGAAAATGTTGTATTCGCTTCCGTTGTTTTGAATATATTGATGCATTTAAACTGGATGACAGGTTTAAGTATTGTTTAAAATCTTGAGCAGGGATTTTAATGTTGATGATTTTATGTATGGGAAGAGTTTTGTATTTCTTTTCTTTTAAAACCGCCTTATAGTCCTTCGGGACTATGGCACTGTAGCACCTCTGGTCCGGAGTGTTACACAAAATGAGTATGATGCATGCTCTTGCTTTTCACTTTCCAGAAATCACATGGGACTAGTAATTTTCGAGTGGGGCCCGCCTTATAGTCCCAATTTTTCATGCATCTGAATTCTCGAAGTGAGCATGGACAAATAATTTTTTTTGCACCGCAAAAATCTAGTCCCGCACCGTTTTTTTGTACAATCAGGTTATGCCCAAAAAGTAAAAAAAAAATAAAAATTTATTGGGCGCAATTAGTGAACGAACCAGGTTGTTAAACAACTCACTTCGTGACAGATTTATAAAGAAAAAATCCAAAAAAAAAGCTGGTTCACGTTGCGCCAAAAGAAAAACTTAAGAGCTAATATGTAGCGCCCACGCTTGTATTTCAAAACATTTATTTAATATTTAAAATAAATTTACTACATATTCATCATATTGTATCTATCCTGCTATTTTATATGATTAATTTAGAAATTTAAATACTTAGTAGATTTGTACACTTATGTGCATTTGACTATAATAACAAACGTTTTTAAGTAAGCAGGGTTACATGGCAATACATTTGTTTGTATCATGAGGTTTCAATGTACTTTATTCATCTAAAATTCGTATATGTTTCTCCACCAAGTCGTTTGCTATTAACTGTTTGTTATTATTATTCTCGAAAATCACATATAACTATGATTATATCCAATTTGGTTATATTTTATGGTTATATCCTATCGTTATATACTGTGATTATATTGTATAGTTATATACTATGGTTATATCTTATATTTATATTTTATGGTTATATGCTATGATTATATATTATAGTTATATCCAATATGATTATATCATATCGTTATACCCTATAGTTATATACAATGGTAATATCATATATTATATTTTATAGTTATATACTATGGTTATATCCTATATTATATACTATGATTATATCTTATAGTTATATCCAATTTGGTTATATCCTATCGTTATATCCTATAGTTATATATACTATATAATAGTTATATACTATGATTATATCTTATAGTTATATCCTATTTGGTTATATCATATCGTTATATCCTATAGTTAAATACTACGGTTATATCCTATATTCAGGGCCGTCAAATGAATTTTGGAGGCCCGGTGCAAAAAATTCAAATCATGCTAAATAATTATGAATAGAAGAAATAAAAATTAAGTAATATTTGTCAATTTTTTTAGCTTTTGACACAACTATTAGTCTATTAAGATTTAAGATATATAATAATTAAGCTAAAATATTATAAACTTCTTTCAAAATCTAAAATGTAATAATTACTCATCTCATTTCTAACAAATAATTAATAAAAAAATCATAAAAAGTGTCAATATGTGCGATTTTCATTAACATATTTCATAATTCATCAATAAATTATTATCTTAAACTCTAAAATGAAATATATTTCTTAATAAAAATTGAAGGTTAAATAACACTGATTTCTTTGGGGGTGAAGTATTTGCTAAAGTTGAAAATATAGAGAGTTAGATATTTTCAAAACAATTAAGTTATTGATTAAAAGTTAAAATAATTAAGGGTTTGTGTGGAAGAATAAATTATAATATCATTATTAGATATAAATAGTTATTTTTAGAAACGGTGTTTCGTGAACATACCTATTTTTTGTTAATAAAGGGATATTAATGAGTTTCCCACCACATATTTATTTTATATAATTAAAATTTTGACACGTATACCAATGTAGTATACATATTTTTTGAACAAAAACTATATCATAAATGATAATGCCATTATAATGGTGTGCAACAAACAAACTAATTGTTAGATAAAATATATTAGAGAAGCCAATTAAACGAAAAAAAGAATAAAAAAAGAGTAAGAATACATGTCAAACTAAAAATCTAAATTGTGTATTTGTGTGCCTTTGGTTTCATTTTTTTTGGGTTTGAACGACGGGCCGAGTCCTGTGTGGTAATTTTATTAAACCGAAACAGCAACGCCCTCTACAGAAGACACCAAGTCTACCACAAATAAGCTAGAAACACAAGCAAGAAGTTTAGCATAATTAATAAAAGCTACAGGAATCGCAAAAGCAGATTGGGCAAGCCCGTTGGCAACCTCGTTGTTCTTCCCGCGGGTATGTTGAACCCGCACCCGCCAGGGATGGTCATC
This sequence comes from Rheum nobile, assembly GCA_027886185.1. NCBI lineage: Eukaryota > Viridiplantae > Streptophyta > Magnoliopsida > Caryophyllales > Polygonaceae > Rheum > Rheum nobile. The sequence goes on along the minus strand of WOAB01000719.1, from coordinate 3,099,961 downwards.
AATAAGCTTCCAGCAACGCTTAATTAGGAAGAAATCAGCATGAGTAAGTAGTTGACGCACTTGCAAAAGACGGTAAACCTCCATGGAGTCGGTCTCAATGATGAGTCGATTCACGTACGCTTAGCCCAAGCGCAACCTAAATACCATGAAAGACTGCTTGTAATTCAGCAGAGAGAGCCTTTTCCGCACCATTGCGAAACGTGTAGGCCCTCAAAAATAAACCGTCTTCCGTTCTCAAGATGCCGCCACCACCCAATGGACTCGGGTTCCCCTTTGATGCACCGTCTGAATTCAACTTAACCCATCCCGGAGGCGGGCGCTGTCAATGAGTCGAGAGAGGCAACTCGTTAATCGACTCAATAGAAGTAGTAGCCCTGCACCGACTTGAAGCCGCCTTGTACAACAGATGTTGGGTGACCACCATACGAGAAAGGGAGGCAGACGAGTCAACACCCTCAAACACCAACTTGTTTCTAGTCTTCCATGTAAACCACAACATGGTGGCGAACAAAGCTCCCCAATCTTCATTAGTTTCAATGTTACTCTCCACCCAATTTATAATATCAGTACATGTGAAAAAATTGGATGGAAGAAGGTTACCATCCAATGCCTCCCATACGAGTTGGACAACCCCACAGTCCTGGAGAACATGGAACACCAACTCCTCCAGGCCACACCGCGGGCAAGCTGAGACTGCAAAAAGATGATGGCGAACCCGTTCTGCATTGCACAAGATGCCGTTATGATCCTCCAGATACATGAATTGTCTAGCCCGCTGTTGCGCCTTCACCTTCAACAGAGCACGCCAAAACCCAACAGTGTCCTTAGTCGGAACCCCAAATAAAGAATGATCCTAAAAAAACTTGTCATTAGCTTCAGGATTAAGCTCTATTTGAATACCCGCTAAACGTTGACATATTGTAGGGGGGATATATAAACTAATGACCTGCCAATTCCACCCTGCAGACGACCATAACTCCACAACAGTCACCGATTCAAGTTCAGTTGGAACCAGAGAGATAGCGTGATCGACCAATGGCTTTTCATCTAACCATGAGTGCATCCAAAAAAGAGTAGCGTTACCATTACCAACCGTAGTACGAAGTCCCTTAGTCAACAAATGATCCCCATGAACCATCCCCTTCCAAGTCCTGGACGCATTAGGAGCATGACTGAACATATCTACATCAAGCCGGCTGTTACAATACTTCCCGCGAATGACCCGGGACCATAAAGCAGTCGGCTCCTGTAGACTTCACCAACTCAATAGCCAACAAAGTCGTATTCATTTGACTCATGGGCCTTAGCCCCAACCCGCCCTCGACCTTTGGCTTGGCAATCGTCTCACAAGGCAAGAGATGAATCCGACGCCGCTCAGAGGTAGATCCCCAAACAAAACCGCGGATGAGGCGAGCAAAGGAGTCATAGATATTCCGTGGCACATAAGTGGACTGCATCGATCGTGTAGAGAGGCATGCTCGAAAGCACCGAGTTAGCCAAGGTAACTCTCCCGCAAGAGATAAAGAGTGAGTCTTCCATCCGCTAAGCCTCGTGGTGACCTTATCGAGAAAAAAGTGGTAACGATCCTTGGTCATTCACCCAATCACAGTTGGTACCCCCAAGTAGTTACCAAAATCTTCTGAAAGTGACATGGATAAAAGGTTGCTAATAATGCGTTTCATTTCGGCACTCACCCCCTTCGAGAAAAGGATGCTGCTCTTGGGATAGTTAACTTGCTCCCCAGAAATTTCACAAAATTGGTTGAGACACTCCTTGATAATAAGCGTCTGTCGAGCATTTGCCTCCGCAAACAACACCAAGTCGTTCGCAAAGAACAAGTGGGACAACTGGAGGTTACCCACCATAATCGGGCTTCAACAACCATCAGTCACAACCGTCTGGATGATGTGGGAGAGCCTCTCCATACATAATACGAACAAATAAGGAGAGAGAGGGCAACCCTGGCGAATTCCGCGGGAAGAGGAGAAGGTTCATGCACACGCCCCATTCCACAGAAGGCTAGTAGAACCCTTAGTTTGGCACATCATAATAATATCAACCAGGTGGAGCGACAATCTGGCCTGGACCAGAATAGACTTGAGAAAATCCCATCGCACACGATCGTAAGCCTTAGCAAGATCCACCTTTAAAATCATCCACTTCCTTGTAGGGGAAGAGTTCAAAGAATGAAGCACCTCCTGGACCACAACGACGTTATCGATGATCTGTCTGTCCGAGATAAAGAAAGCCTGCGCCGGGGACACCATTAGAGGCAAAAACAGTTTAATCTTGTTGACTATAGCCCTTGTCGCAATTTTGAACACAACGTTTAGCAGCGAGATCAGACGAAACTGAGACATGTGAGTTGGATTGGACACTTTACGAAGGAGCACCATGAAAGCGTCCCCCAGACCCTCCGTAAAAATGCTGTCATTCAACAAACGCAAAATCGAATCAATAACTTTAGGTCCAACAACCTTCCAATGCTTCTGGTAAAAGACGACGTGAAATCTGTCTGGACTCGGCGCCTTATAAGGATCCATCACCCTTAGAGCAGACCAGATATCATCCGCGGTAAAAGGAGCAGCAATAGTCTCAATATCCGTTAACTCAAGAGCGGGAAAACTGATGTTACTATTGTATTGATAGATCGGGTCAAGAACCTCTGCCTCTGTAGTGTACAACACAGCAAAATAATTCAGAGCAATCTGCTGAAGCTGCTGCAAATCTGAAACCCACAGACCCTTGTCATTCTGGAGTGTAGTAATCTTGTTCATCCATCGTCTGATCACCGTGGATAAATACGGCTAGAACGTCTGGTGGTCCAGGTATAAGGTGGTCCAGAATAGCCCAAATTGACGAGATTAAGATCATCAAACCATGAACGGAACACATTAGATGATTGATTAGACCCAACCGAGGAAGAAGACCGCTCCTGGGATGAGAGAGTGGCATTGGAATCACCCGCAATCAACCATGGTTTGTTGTTCATTGCAACAAACTCCTCGAGAACCCGCCAAAGTTCAGTATGGGTAGAAGAGTTAGGAGAAGCATATATCGCAGATAGCACCCAGGGCTCCTCCGTATGGCGAACAACCTCCGCTGTGATATGCTGAGGATGAAGAGAAATGGGGATCATAGTGATCTCACTGGTTTTCCATTAGAGCCAAATTCCACCCGAAAAACCTTGAGCTTCCATACGCAACATTCCATCATAGCCAATTTTGTTACACACCACATCAGCACGCACCCCACTTATGCGAGTCTCCACCAAAACCAACACAGAAGGGTGATGAACTCTAAGTAGTTCCAACAAAGAGGTTGTAAACCTGGCGGCCCCAATGCCACGAGTGTTCCACAACAACAAATTGAGCTCTTCCATTAAAAATAACGATTTTTTGAAGTCCCTAGAGACTTGATCAACATATGAATCAAAAACTTCTTCAAGGCGAAGAAGAGTATTACTGAGATATGGGGGAATCGAGACCCGGCATAATAGAGGTTGTGTCTCTGTTATTATGGGAAGCAAATCCACCACCATCCTGTTGGCCAAGGACGGGAGAAACGACAAGAAGGGCCTGGTCCGGTGGTTCGACACCAAGACGCTTGCCCTACTGATCACTCGAATTAGTTGCACCTCCATTGTCCCTTGACTTTGCTGGTTCATCAGAGGAAAAACGGAAGAGGAAGAAGGTGGGTGATATTCTTTGTGAGACCGGGTAACAGGGTGCGACTTCGGAACCGCAGAAGAGGAGACATAAGTCTTGTTGGGCTTAACGGGGGCTTGGGAGATATTAGTTTGTAGCACCATCTCCTTAATTAGATGAGATCTTTTAATTTCAACCTCCTTAGAAATTATGATATTCTTTGAATATCCTTTTCCTTTGAATTTCCTGGTATTGGATAGCGTCGTATCTTTCAAATCTTTCTCTTCTTTTTTATCCTTTTTTATCCTTTTTTTCTTTGCTCTTAGAAGGCTGACTCACCCTGGCAAGATCTACTAATATTGGGGGCGCAATCACCGGGTTTGTTATGGTAACTCTACCAATCTCGGATTCTTTGGCAAGAAAATCGATCGAAGAATCTGTTCCCAAGATTTCCTTCGTCACCACAAACTCTGTTTCCCTCACCGGAAAGGAAGCAACATGGTCCGACAACAATTCAGTATTGTGCTCATCGGATTCCAATATAGCAAAACGAGATCCTGAACTCGTGCTGATCGTTGGTGGCTTAAGGACTGTAGTTTTCTGCTTTGTTGGACTCACCATGCGGGTTACTGGATCCGTCTGTAAGTCCCCAACCGCATTCGGTGCCTTGGATCGGTAAGGGTAACGAACATACTTCTTTGGCTTCATGAACTCACCCCAATGCACATGCTTTGTGACAGCAACCGTCGCCGCAAAAGGATCAATCGTAGCCCCCGAGCCAGTAGCCTTATCCGGGAACTTATTAGGACATTTGTCTTGAAGGTGCCCGATCTTTCCACAGTGATAGCACAACTGCTTAATGCCTTCATACTGTATAAGCCAAGTGCGCCCCCCGAACCGAAAGCGTGACAGTAGCGGCTTTGCCAAGTCAATCTCCATAGCAATCCGGGCAAACTGGCCCCTATCAACATCCAGCGTGGTTTTGTCAACACGAACCACCTGCCCCACTAGCGACCCTACCCGTCTCAGAAAACCATCATGGAAATATTCCATACTGATCCCTGGTATTCTGATCCAGGCTGTCAATACTTTGGCTTCATCCTGATATGGGTTGAAGTTTGGAGTTCATCGACGCATCATCAAGTAGTTGTCCCCAAGCAACCAGGGGCCTTGAGTAAGTACATGATGGACGTCATCTTCATTTGCGAATTTCGCAATGTAGTAGTCATTTCCAACATCCACCAAAGTGAATGACCCTCTAAGCGACCACTTTTGCTCCAGGCGTCGCTTGAGAGTCAGGTAACCTGGGCCCTTATCAAACAAGTGGAGGATTAGAGATCGAGCCCACGGTCGTCGAACCTCACGTTTCTCATTGGTTGTTAGGGTGATGAGAGGGCAAAGTGGGTCCTCCTCCTCCGGATCCGAATCATCATATGTCTCATAAAGATCCGGTCTCTCCATCCAGATAGTGGACTCAGATAAAGCATGTTGTTTACTTTGTGCACCATGGGACACAACGGCCTTGAAAGACATCGAATCAACGCCTTTCTTGCTTTAGACTTGAACGACGGCTGCTTGTTCCAACAAAGGGAATTCTGCTGGGGCGCCATTCTGAAATAGTGGGTTAAAGACCCCCATAGGTTGACGTCCATCAACTTCCATCGAAATTGGTTGGTGTGCTGGTGACGAATCCATCACCAGGAAGCGGTGTGGAAAGACGGCGGCCAAATTGAACTCGGCAAAGCGGGAGTAACGCGCGTGCAGAGTGCGTTCTTTTTCTTTGATTTTTGATTTTTCTTTTAATCTTATTGAAGTGTCGCCAAGTAGAGCTGGCCACGGTTCATGAACCGCCGGTTCAAGGGAACCTTGAACCGGAACCTAAACCGGCTACCCCCGGAATCGGCGGTTTCGGTTCGATCGGTTTCCCGCCGGTTCGGAAAAAAATTAAAATTTTAAATTTTAAAACATTTTTTTTATAAAAGGGCTTGAAGTCTTGAACTTAATTATGGTTAGGTTTTATTTTAAATTTAATTATTTGAACATTTTAATGTGTTTATGTTTTTTTTAGGGTGTATAGTAAGGGTTTGTATTTTAAGGGTCTGTATTATTTATGGATTATGGTAAGGTTTTATTTTAAATTTGATTATTTGAACGTTGTTAATGTGTTTATGTTTTTTGTACTTTTTTTAAGATTTAATCATTTAAAGAGTAATGTAGGATACAAGACTCTAGGTTAGGGTGTATAGTTTAGGGTTAAGGGTTTGTATTTTAAGGTTTTGTATTGTTTTTGGTTTATATTTAGGTTTTATTTTAAATTTAATTATTTGAACGTTTTTATTGTGTTAATATTTTTTGTAGCTTTTTAATATTTAATCATTTAAAGAGTAATGTATGATATAAGACTCTAGGTTATGGTGTATAGTTTAGGGTTAAGGGTTTGTATTTTAAGGTTTTGTATTGTTTATGGCTTATGGTTAAGTTTTATTTTAAATTTAATTATTTGAACGTTTTTAATGTGTTAATATGTTTTGTAGCTTTTGAAAGATTTAATCATTTAAAGAGTAATATAGGATATAAAACTCTAGGTTAGGGTGTATAGTTTAGGGTTAAGGGTTTGTATTTTAAGGTTTTGTATTGTTTATGGATTATGGTTAGGTTTTATTATAATTTTTTTTATTTGAACGTTTTTGATGTATTAATATTTTTTGTAGGTTTTTTAAGATTTAATCATTTAAAGAGTAATGTAGGATATAAGACTCCAGGTTAGGGTGTATAGTTTAGGGTTAAGGGTTCGTATTTTAAGGTTTTGTATTGTTTATGGATTATGGTTAAGCTTTATTTTAAATTTAATTATTTGAACATTTTTAATGTGTGTATGTTTTTTGTAGCTTTTTTAAGATTTAATCATTTAAAGAGTAATGTAGGATACAAGACTCTAGGTTAGGGTGTATAGTTTAGGGTTAAGGGTTTGTATTTTAATGTTTTGTATTGTTTATGGATTATGGTTAGGTTTTATTTTAAATTTAATTATTTGAACGTTTTTAAAGTGTTTATGTTTTTTGTAGCTTTTTTAAGATTTAATCATTTAAAGAGTAATGAAGGATACAAGACTCTAGGTTAGGGTGTATAGATAAGGGTTAAGGGTTTGTATTTTAAGGTTTTGTATTATTTGTGGATTATGGTTGAGTTTTATTTTAAATTTATTTTTTTGAACGTTTTTAATGTGTTAATGTATTTTGTAGCTTTTTTAAGATTTAATCATTTAAAGAATAATGTAGGATATAAGACTCTAGGTTAGGGTGTATAGTTTATGGTTAAGGGTTTGTATTTTAATTTTTTGTATTGTTTATGGTTTATGATTAGGTTTTATTTTAAATTTAATTATTTGAACATTTTTAATGTTATTATGTTTTTTGTAGCTTTTTTAAGATTTAATCATTTAAAGAGTAATGTAGGATATAAGACTCTAGGTTAGGGTGTATAGTTTAGGATTAAGGGTTTGTATTTTATGATTTTATATTGTTTATGGTTAGGTTTTATTTTAAATTTTATTATTTGAACGTTTTTTAAGATTTAATCATTTTGTATTATTTATGGTTTAAGGGTTTATAGTTTTAGGGTTAAGGGTATGTAACATTATATGATTTATCTTAGGGTTTATAGTTCTTGGGTTAAAGGTTGTATTATAAGGTTTTGTATAACTATATGGTTAGTTTTGTTTATATAATTATTTAAACGTTTTTTTAATGTGTTTATAATTGTTGTAGCTTTTTTAAGATTTAAAAGATAATGTAATTATGTAACATTATATGGGTTTGGATTTTTAGTTTAGGGTTTTAGGGGGTGTTTTGGATTTTAGGGTAAAGGGTATTTTTTTAATATTTAATTTCACTTGAACCGGCGGTTAACCGACGGTTAAGGTTCAACGACCGGTTTGTGAACCGCATACGAACCGGCGGTTCAACCCGGCGGTTCATAAACCGTCTACGAATCGGGTTTGAACCTTCTACGAACCGGGTTTGAACCTTCTATGAACTGGCGGTTCAGCGGTTCAAGGTATGCTTGAACCAGAACATGAACCGGCCGGGACCTTGAACCACCTGTCCGGTTCATGTCCGGTTCAGGGTTTGACAGGGTTTGACCTGGTCCGGTTTGCCGGTTCCGGTTCAGGATTAGCCAGCTCTATCGCCAAGTCGAACTTTTACAATAAAAAGAGAATTGGAAAAATCGAACAAAGTAATGGGCATAAGCTTGTAAGATGGGCCCCACGAAGTCCATAAATGCAGGAGAGAAACTCAGAGTAGCTCTTTACCGAGGTTGAGTTAATTTACAACAAAATAGAGCTCTGTGAGATTCGAACACGGACTATAACACAACTGTAAACTATACGTGGCCATCTGAGCCAACGTGCTTTCTAGAATTAAATAGCATTCCATTAATTTATATTGGGTCCCTAAATTTTGGGGGCCTTGTTCCGTCGCCCCTTTTGCACATGCTAATGGACAGGCCTGCCTATATTATATTCTATAGTTATAAACTATGGTTATATCATATAGTTATATAATATGATTATATCTTATAGTTATATCCAATTTGGTTATATCCTATAGTTATATACTATGGTTATATCTTATATCTATATTCTATAGTTGTATACTATGGTTATATCATATAGTTATATACTATGATTATATCTTATAGTTATATCCAATTTGGTTATATTATATCGTTATATCTTATAGTCATACATTATGATTATATCTTATGGCTATTTTATATAGTTATATACTATGGTTATATCATATATTATATTCTATGGTTATATATTATAGTTATATCATATATTATATAGTTATATACTATGGTTGTAAATTATGATAAAGACCCTAAATCATAAAAAAAAACTAAAACAATCCCCACACAACCCTTTGGGCGCAACCTAGTTGCGCCCAAGGGGTTTCTAGTATTTTTTGGGGTTTAGGGTTTTTGCACTATGATTATATCGTATGGTTATATTCTATAGTTATATCCTATATTACATTCTATAGTTATATCCTGTAATGATAGTATATATTACTCCCCAACCACCATCATACCTTTCAAGGTCCGAAACAATTTAGTAAAATATTCGGTCAATGTATAGATATTAGAAGTTATTTTTCCAATTTCAACTTGAAAATTTTAAACTTTGTACTGCAATGATAAAGACCCTAAACCCTAAAACAACCCCCCCACACAACCCTTTGGGCGCAACTAAGTTGCGCCCAAGGGGTTTCTAGTGTTTTCTTAGGGTTATGGTTAGGTTTTAGGGTTTAGGGTTTAGGATTTTCGTCCATTCGAATACAAAGTCTTACATTAATTTCTTGATTTGAGATTAGGGAGAAAACCGCGATAAAAGAGAGTTTAATCCATAAAATAATTCTATTTTTCAGTCCGTGTTCCTCCAAATAGTTGAATATACTATGATTATATCTTATAGTTATATAATATGGTTATATCATATAGTTATATACTACGGTTATATCTTATAGTTATATCCAATTTGGTTATATCATATCGTTATATCCTATAATTATATACTATGATTATATCTTATGGTTATATTCTATAGTTATATACTATGGTTATATCCTATATTATATTCTATAGTTATATATTATGGTTATATCCTATAATTATAAACTATGATTATATCTTATGGTTATATTCCATACTTATTTACTATGGTTATATCCGATATTATATCATATAGTTATATACCAAGGTTATATCATATAGTTATATACTATGATTATATCTTATAGTTATATCCAACTTGTTTATATCCTTATAGTTATATCCAATTTGTATTTATGGTAATATCTATACCAGGAAAGACCATGGATCTCTATATAAGGAGGGTATTCTACTCTTGTAAATAACACAAAATTCTCAATATTCAATATAGTACTACGCTCCAACAAAGCTTACTTTTTCTCACTACTTTCATCAAACGTGTACACTTTGACCTCATACTCCACAATCAAATTGTGTCATGATAGTAACAAAATAACCACCTACAACCGAGTTGTGAATGCTAAACTAATCATGGGCATCTCTGTCCAGTATCGTGGGAGGCAATGACTTAAGAAGTGGTTGACATTCTCGATGAGAAGATGAAACTTGTTCTCCTCTTGTTTTCCACAAGATTTGTCCCAATACTACATGCGAACTCTATATTATTCATTCTCATTCCATCCCAATAGTACAACTAGGCTCCGGTAACCACAATGCTTGTGTGTTGCCACATCTTGAGCCCTGCTAATGAAGCAAAACATGAAGTAGTCCACATTCTCTTCCCCAAATTTCACCCCTTTATAGACCACGCCCGTGTTTGAAAGTTATGGGACAATTGCTGCATTTGGAATGCGACTCCCACTCCCGGAAGAAACTCCACTACGTGGCTTACTACCTCGGCCACGTCTCGGTAGTAGGGTTGTTCATCGGGCCAAAACCAAACCGAACCAAAACCGAATTTTGGAATTTTATAGACCAAAAACCAACATACTCGGTTCGGGTTTATTCGGTTTGGTTTTGGCCCAAAATAACCGAATATTTTGAAATTGTGTTGATTTAGGTTATTGAAGTAGGTTTTAGTGCACAAAACCGAATTAGACCGAACCGAACTTGGACCGAACCAAACCGATCTTGGACAGAACCAAACCGAACTTGGACCAAATCGAACCGAACTTGGACAGAACTAGACCGAACTTGGACCGAACTAGACCGAACCGAATAAGGTTGGACTAATTTATCTAGAAATCTAGTTTTTTTTTAAATTATTTTAAAAAATAATCGTTTTTACCGAACCGAACCGAACCCAAACTGAAAACCGAATATTATTTTTATAAGAACCGAAAATCGAACCGAATATAATTGGTTCGGGTTCGATTCGATCAAAAAAACCGAAAAGCTGAACCCGATGAACACCCCTATCGATAAGCATTGGATGATTGCAGGGGATTCTTTGCAAAATCGACAAACGCAATGTCATTCTTCTTGCTCTTATACGACTCCTTGTATTCAGCCTTCATGTGTTCAAACAAGCTTGGATTCCACTTCGTGGAGTACATGGCGTCGGTGGAGCCCTTTGGCCTTCCTTTTAGAATGACGGTTGTTGGCTCCTTCAACGAAGTTTTAAGCGCCCCCTTCAAAAGAGGTGTATCTCATTCAGAAAGATCAGAGTGTTTATAAGCATGGAATTTGCAATTTTGTGGATGTATGGAAGACCAAAGCAGTTTCTCCACCAATGATTAACACAATATCACGAGATCATTCCATTCTAATCAGCATAATACATATCAAGCAACATCTTTAAGCACTTCTTCGTCACTTTGTAAAATAGTCGGTTAAATAACACTAGTGGAAAAAACCCTTTTTGAGGCTCCCTTTTAGAGGCGTACAAAGTTCAAAACGCCTCAACAACGACTTAGGCAATCACTTTTCTTGGTTTTTGAGGCGTATAATTAATTTATACGCCTCAAAAACATCTTTTGAGGCGGGCAAATTAATATACGCCTCAACAAGTTTCCGAAAAAACATTTTCCGCTAAAGTATTAGAGGCGGGCCAGGGTAAGGCCCGCCTCTAATGCTAACTAATTGAGGCGGGCCAAGTAGCCCACCTCAATTAAGGCTTGTTGAGGCGGGCCTATTAAAGCCCGCCTCAACAAGTACGTCCAATAGAGGCGGGCATGTATTACGCCCGCCTCTATAAGTTCAACCCTAATTAAAAAAAGAAGGAGAACAGCTGCCCGCGCCTTCAATTCGTTCGTCCCGAGCTCCATCGACTTCATCGTCCCGAGCTCCGACTTCATCGATCTCCTCCGTCTTTGACGTTCACATCCCCTTTCCTTGTCCGACGAACTCCATCTTACTGGTGTTCCTTCCAAAATTCATGTGTGGCAGTCGTTAGTGGCACCGAAGGCCAGAAGCGACGAACTCCATCTTACTGGTCTCGAATCCAAGGGTCGAACTCCATCGATCTCCTCTAGGGGTGTGCAGATTCGGACCGGACCGGAAAAATGGACCGGACCGGACCGAAAATGACCGGACCGGACCAGACCGGGAGAAATACGGTCCGGTCCGCGGTCCATATTTTTTTAAAATTCCGGTTTCGGTCCGGTCCAAACCCGGCCGGTTTCCGGTCCGGACCGGATGGACCGGTTTTTTATTTTTTTAATTTATTTTTATATATTAATATCTTATAATATTATTAAAAATTAGTTTTTAGTATAAATATAAATAAATCACAAAGTATATTGTCTAATTTTATACATAATAATTATAAAAATAGAAAAAAATAATTAAATTTTCATTTAAATAAAACTAAAAAGTAAAAAAAATATGTAAACCGGTCCAAGCGGTCCAAGACCGGACCGGACCGGAAACCGGACCGGACCGAATCATACCGGTCCGGTCCGGTCTTCGGTCCAAGGTTTCCAAAAAAAACGGTCCATCGGACCGGACCGGACCGGAAAAAGCGGTCCGGTCCGGTCCGGTCCGGTCTGGACCGGATGCACAGCCCTAATCTCCTCTGTCTTGAATTTTTTGATTCAAGACCAGAAGCGGGGACTCGAGAACTGCTATTCATCAATGAATTGCTGCTCAAGCCTTCACAAGAAGCGGGGGAATTCGTAGGTAATAGTCTAGTACCCAAAATCAATGAGCTATTTGTTTCATTCAAGTGCATACAAGTTGTTTGAGGTAATGACAAGGAGGACAACTGAGAGGTTATTCATGCAGTGGGTAATTTGGCTAATTGCTTGGCCATTTGGATGTTAGCTAGTATGGTTGGGGGTTTGCTGCACTTGCTTGTGACGTTTAATGCATTATTTCTGGTTGAGTTGTTTTTGAATTCAAATGCCTTTAGCTTAGTTGGATAACTGAGTACATGTGACGTTTTGCTCATTTGTTCTAAATTTCTGGGTAAACTTGTGTTGTTGTTCTATTATGAATCTTAGTAAAAGGTTTGTTCCTCTTTCAGAAATTCAAAAACAAGTCGAACAAGCTGCCATCAAGAATCTCTTGAATAACAGGTACTTTAATTATTGTTATTGAATTGAGGTTTGCATATGATTTCTGGGTTTTATTGGGTTTCTTGTGGTTTCATTGATTGAGCTTCAAATTGATTGCTATTTGCTCTTATAGATTGCTCTCATGAGATAGATCGAGTAAGAGAAGCTAAAAACTGAGAGCTATTATAATTTGATTGGTCTATATGAGGACTTGTATTCAGGATGTTATTGAGGACTAGTATTCAGGATTTTATTTTCAGGATTTTTGTGGTAATGTCATGGATTTCTTTGCTGAATTGAGTGAATGTTGTGGCTTTTGCTGTTGGTGATCTAGGGTCTTGTCTGCCTTCTCTGTTGTCAACTGAAGTGGTCACTTTGTTAATCTTAGTACCAATTCAACTAAGAAATTATAGGGAAAAAGTTTGTGTAAAGTTAAACATTTATGAAAAATTGCAAAATGACAAGATTCTCTGCATTCTTTTTCTGTTACTGGAAGGTGCTGTGGCAAAACATTGATCAAGCAATATGAAAAGATTCTCTGCAGTGAACTCATGAATCAATATGTTAAATTTTTTCAATAAGTTAAATTTTATTTTACAATAAGTTATTTTTTTTCAGTCGTTAGGTAGATTTTATTACGTGCTTGTTGCAGGAATTCTAGCCACTATGTCTAACGAAAGTAGAAATGCTATTCTCCCTACCCAAGGTGATCATGAATCACAAGGTGTTAGCGCGATTACACAGATTGCTAAAGGGCGTGGTCCGTCAAAATGAGTTCAAGTAAAAAAGCCTATGCACCTTGAGTTTAATGAGTTAAATGTCCCTGATGGCGAGTGGTGGAAAGAATACGGAAAGCAAGTTGGGAGTTGTGCTCAAAGAATTAATATTAACGAGAAAGAATACCGAAAGATAGATGAGCAGACGAGGCAAGGGTTTTGGGAGGAGACCAAGGTATAATGGCATTTTAAATTGTTTTAAGTATATACTATATTAACAATTAATCTAACTTATTGTAAAAATCCACAGCTTATGTTTCACATCATTGAGGATGTAGATAAATCAAGGGAAAAATACTTTCATTCTTGTGTGGCAAAACGATTTAGAGATTTCGAGCAAGTTGGTGCGTCGATGGATAACTAAGAAGCAAAAGCCGTCGAAATGTCCTAAAAACAAGATGCCTTGGGAAATCTACCACCACATTACAGAGGCTCATTGGTCAATTTTTCTTAAAGAATATTACATGCCGGAGTCATTGGTAATAATGCTATTTCTTTTTACTATTAAAGATTTCTAGTCAGCGGAAATCGTTGGTTATAAATCTATGTACCTTTTGACAGGCTCGTAGTGAGAAAGCAAGGGCAAGTGCAGTATTAAACAAGAGTCCTCATCTCACCGGCCAGGCGGGTTATATTAGAAAACGACACGAGTGGATAAAAGAAGGACGACTCCAATCGGAAGCAGCTTTATCTCTGTCAAGTAGCTCCTCAGTGAACTCATCGGTTCCTAGAGCTAGAAAATATAGATCAAAGGAGTGGGTTTTGGCTCATCAAGTTCGAAGTAAGGATGGAAAGTGAGAAGTTAACCCGAACGATGCCTCGGTTAAAGATTCTAAGAGTGCCAAATTGTTTTTGCTCCCATATAATCAAGAGTAAGTGTTTTCAATAAGTTTCATATATAATTAGTATTTTAAGCAATCATTAATATTTATCAATTTACTTTTAAATGATGCAACAATCATTGGATTCTGTACGTGATAGACCTATTTAGAGCACAGGTCTATCTTTTCGATTCTCTAAAAGGTCAAGGCGTCAGAACGACTGATGCATCTGGAATCATGAATTTGTAAGTTATTTTGCTTACGATTTTTTTTTGGAATATTAACAATATCAGTTTCATGAGTGTATTATGTTGATTTTATAGGGAATTTCAAGTGTATAAGTATCAAGGTGGGAAGTGCGAGAAATTAATAGGAAAACATAAGACGTTGAGAGTCTCCCCTATAGAGGTACATATTGCATTTTATACGCTTTAGGTTTGTTTATTTATAATCAAAGGCCTTGTATCTAAGACAGCCCCCTTATGTTGTGTAATTAGTGCGCTCAACAAAGCGGCGGAACCGAGTGTGGCTATTATGTCATGAAGTTCATGTTAGATATAGTCACGGGACTCTATGACTCTAATGACCGACTAGATAAGGTATGTAACTTAACTAACTATATATTGATAGTATTTGTGTTTTTTGTCAATAATTTCTGTGTTTTTTATGAAGCTATATCCTAAGAGGAAGACATCGTATACTTATGAAGAAATGGATGTTGTTCGTGAGCAATGGACACAGTATTTTACATCGAAGTATTTATTATCGGATTGAACTTATTCTAATGAAATCTATTGTCATGTAAACTGTTGTTTGTGAATGAAATCTGTTGTTTTATTCTGTGAATAAAATCAGGAACCTATTCTGAAATGGATGTTGTTCTTGATCTTCAGCGTCTACTTATAGAGGCGGGCGTATTCAAGCCCGCCTCTATAAGTATATACGCCCTCCAAAATGAGGGACTTGTTGAGGCGGGCCTGTAGACGCCCGCCTCAACAAGTGTTCACTTATTGAGGCAGGCCTCTTAAGCCCGCCTCAACAAGTCCCTCATTTTGGCGCCAAAGTGAGGGACTTGTTGAGGCGGGCTTTCGAGGCCCGCCTCAATAAGGTACTTTTAGAGGCGTAAAACGCCCGCCTCAACAAGTGTCCCTACTTGTTGCAGCCCCCTCAGTTGAAGCGAACGGTGTTCGCCTCAATAAGTGTCAAAATGCCCGCCTCTATAAGGGTTTTTTCCACTAGTGTAAGGGGGATACTTGGGGTGGCAGATCATGTACCTCCGTTGGAACTTTTGTACGTGGCATCTCCATTGTTTCCCTAATCTTATCAATTTGAGTCTCCAAAGCATGGTGGACCTTTACAGCCAATGCGTTGAACTATACTGAGAAAATTCAAAGATATCTTTCAAGTTTTTATGTATCCCCTCA
This sequence comes from Rheum nobile, assembly GCA_027886185.1. Lineage (NCBI taxonomy): Eukaryota > Viridiplantae > Streptophyta > Magnoliopsida > Caryophyllales > Polygonaceae > Rheum > Rheum nobile. The sequence goes on along the minus strand of WOAB01000719.1, from coordinate 3,084,240 downwards.
ACCTTGGCAGAAAAACAACCCGTTAGTAAAGTAACTTGTGCAATAATAATAACTGTATTTGACCGTGGTTGGGAAGTTTACCTATTTGTGGTTCTAGTGAAGAAATGAAGTTGAACATCTGTCCAAGCTTTGACTATATTCTCCTTGTACGAATTGAGCCACATTCTCTCCACATACCCTATGAGGCCATTGTGCCATGATTCCCTCAACTCTTATAGTATCATTTCACAGGTTTCCTATGGGCTTGACAAAAACTACCCCTAAAATTTGTTCACAAAAGCATTTGCGTTGTCTTTAATATTCATGACACCGAGAGCATTTGCATTGACCATAGCGTTATCTCGATCGGTTACTGCTACGACCGATGGATCCCGTCCATGTGGAAAGCTCATAGGAATCCAGACGCAAAGGCACAAATTGTCGAGATCACTATTGAAGAATGACATTGTAAGAATGACCGTCAGTAGGAGCTGTGAAAAGTGGTCGCCTAGCGACCCGACCAGGAAGATCTACTTTCCTTATTCTTGACAACCTTACCTCAGAAATGAGACGCTACCCATCAAAGCCCACACGCTAGGAGATATGTTATCTTATGGGTAGTAATATTCCGTGTCCCATATAAGGAACTATTATTACCTTGTTTGTTTATCTTATCTTAGGCTTTAAGCCATGATCTTATCTTATTTTTATGGTAAATCCTATTTCTTGTAGGATTATCATTGGACCTCTATATAAATGGGGTGTCAAACTCTTGTAGCAAAAACAAGCATACACATACATTCATACTTCCATAAATCAATACAATTCTGATTTACTCTCTAGAAAGCTTGTTTTATTTCTAAAATGTGTAATCCTTAACCCCATACTCCACAATTAACAGCTTTGATACCAAATGAAGCCCAGGTAAAACAGTAATGAAAACAAAATAGAAGACTTCATAAGAGAAATAATATACAAGAAAAAACTTACAAGAGAAAGCGAGAGGATAGAGAGTGTATACAAGAGAGAGAGAGAGAGAGATAGAGAGAGAGAGAGAGAGAGAGAGAGAGAGAGAGAGAGAGAGAGAGAGAGAGAGAGAGAGAGAGAGAGAGAGATGTTTTTTCGCCTCCCTCTAACAGATGAGGGCTTCTGGCTTATATAGAGAAATAAAAATTGCTATTTGAATGCACTATACATAATACCGTACAACTGTTCATGTGTATAGGAAATGATAGTGCTATAATCACGGATGCTTTGTTGTATTGCTTTTTCAAAAGATGCTTTTCTTTGTTTGCTGATTAAGTTGATTGCTGATGGTGACGTGCACTTGTCGGCCTTTTGCTTTACCGATATCTATTTTGTTTGATTTCTGTTATAGACTTGATAAGTTTTGCTGACATTTTGATTGGGCTTGAAAATGTCTTCTGTTGGTCTTGATTAGTTGGGCTAGAGTCTGTTTATTGGGCATAGGGATCTTGTGCGAACTGTTCATATGGGTCAAACTCAAATTGTTGGGCTTGATTTGAAGAGCTGGCATGATCTTCCTCTTCTTTGACCTTGTCGGCCCAAGATTTCTTGCTATCAGATAGGACAATTGCTGATTGATTTTGCTTGGCTTTGAGTTCTTTGTACTTCTTGAATTCTTGATACTCAATCCATTCTTGATCTGGGATTTGCGTTTGTTTTATAGGTGTAACAGGGATTCCTGTTGGGTGAACAACTAACTCCTTTGTTGAGGCAGAAGGAGTGTCTTTTGATCTGAAGATTGCTTGAATATTGGTGATGGAGTAAGATTCTGGATCAACCTTTTCCCACCATCTAACCTTGAATTTACGGCAAAGAGATAAAGGAAGAGGAACATGTAATGCTTGATAAAGCTCATAAATCCAGCAGAGTATCCAAGGTACTGCTGTGCACTTATGGAATTGAATGGGCTTGATAAACTCTTGCACCAGACAATGTTTGATGAAGAAATCATAAGATTGCTTAGTTTCTTCAGGGTAGATATCAGGTATTGGTCCGAAATAGTTCCACCAATCATAGAACTAGACTGGTAGATTATTGTTACATGTTTTTGCGAAGAAGAAGAACCATGAATGATTAAATGATCGTATCAGAAATGCTTTGCTCCAGGCATCTCTATAGTCAAAGTAAGAGTAGCCTTTGGGCCAGAAAGGGATTGAAAATTGCTTTTGGTTACTAGGATCTCCCCAAGCTTCTCTAGTGATAACTTTGAGGATTTTGCATTTTGAGAAGACAATGAGATTAGGGTCATTTTCGTCCATAGTATGAGAAATCTCAGCAGACTCAGAATCTACTAAGATGAATTCATAGAATTTTTGGGTCTTTGCTGGGTCGGATGGGAACCATTGGAAATCTTTGGAAAAAAGGTTTTTTTATAAAGGGTCCAAAGTCCTTTGGGTCAGGAGAGTTGAACTCTTTTGTGAGGCAAAGGTTTTGAATAGATGATTGCTTAAGGGCGTATTTGTGGAATTGCTTGGAAGTTTTTTTGCTTGTCTAATTTTTGTGGAGTTCTCGGGTTTAGAGAACTGTTTGAAAGGCTTGGAAATTGGGACACAGATTGTAATTGGTTTTTAGTTGGAACTATGTTTTTTGCTGGTGAAGGATTTATTTAATTGTTCCCCTCATTTCTTCTCTCATACCCTTGTCCATAACCTGTCCCGTACGGTGGATGATACCTTTCTCCGTACTGTCGCTACTCTTGGACAGATCCAAGTAAATTCATGAATCCACTCGTTTCCCCGTACTGCCCCCCGAACCCTGTCGGCACTTCGAACGGTGGCCCTTGCCCATCGCTTGGACCTCCTGTAGCTTGTGCAAACGGTGGGCCTTGGAATGCTTGCTCCCCGAACCCTGTCGGCACTCCGAACGGTGGCCCTTGGAATGCTTGCCCATAGCTTGGACCTCCTGTCGCCGGTGCGAACGGTGGGCCTTGGAATGGTTGCCCAAAGCTTGGACCTCCAACTGACGGTGGGACTTGGTATCCTTGGCCGAAGTATGGACCTTGATACCCTTGCCCTGTACTTGGACCTGTGGATGACCCATATTGTGTCTCGTGCTCCTCGTATTGTGTTTCCCGAACTGGTACATACCCTTCTGGTTCAGCAGCCTCTGCAATTGGAGCTTCAACCGATTGTAGATTCACAAGCGCATGGATCCGTTGAAGTGCCGGTTTTGCGATATGCAAGTCTAGCATTGTATCCAACTGGCGAAGGGTCTCGTTGACTATCCCTTGTATATGATTAATTTTGATAACAGATTCTATGTATGCAGGCATGGGACGTTCGTTTTCCATCACACTCTTGGAATCCACATACATGTAAGGATGGGAAAGACGTTGCAACCATGAAACGTAGCCATCCACCGTCTGCGTGCTTGTAGTACAATTAGATAGCCTCAGAATCGAGGATTGGTAGTTGGGCAGTTCATCCCAATGGTCGTCCGTGGTAAAGAACACTACCTCGTAATTATATAGCGTCGAGTTTCTGATTCTACTCTTGGGGCGAATCGGGTCAATGGGAATCGGTTGAACCTTACCGAATCGACGAGTCACTCGATCAGGCATGTAAGGTTCACTGAATTTCATGCACTTCAGAGTTCCTCTGTACGTCGATATGTGGTAGTGTTGTTGATGAACATTGTCCCACGGCATCCATACGACCTATACACATAAGAGTTTGAGCATGTGTTGCATAAATTTAAATGAAAATTAATTAATATAAAATGAATAATGAAATTGTAGTACCTCGTCGGGTCGTAATAAGTCCAGTGAAAGCCTCATTTCCTTGACCCTGATGCTACAATCTTCTTTTGGCGATCGAGGATCGATGTGGGCCGCCCGTGGGCCCTCATTTCTTGGGTCATTTTGAGACAGATTTAAGTGGCCCCTAAACTTAGGAAAGTAGCTCCAAATCCAGTCCTACACGAAAATAAGCAAACTTTAGGCAAGTAAACTTTGAGAAATAATTATTTGAGATGACAATAAAAGAAAGAGTTTTGGATCCTTACATGAAGGAGCAAAAGGCAACCAGAAATTTGAGCGCAATCTGCACGACTTGCCATACCAAGCTGCCTATACAAGTAGGCAAGCGTAGTTGCACCCTATGCGTATTGCCCTATCTCATTGTGTTCCCATAGCAGCTGAAATAAATATAGCTTGATTTTGTTCCCCGACTTGTCAGGAAACAACGTGCTACCAAGCAAAATGGCCAAAAACCCAGAGGCTATAACACTGTCGGATTTCCCCATCGTCGTCAAATTTTCATTGAGCCATCTGCAATTAAAACCAGATTTCGTCTTTGCCGCTTTTATTGCTTGTATTGGAATGTCCATCCTTGAGTTGATATCCATAATTAGTTTGATATCATCCAATGGTGTATGTACAGCACGACCTTGGATTGGCATATTCAGGATCTGAAAGACATCGTGGAGTGTAATGGTAATTTCACCCCATGAAAAGTGAAAACTGTTTGTTTCCGGGTGCCATCGCTCCACGAAAGCTGAAATGAGTGCACTATCCATCCCCTTGTACTTCAGATTCAAAAGTCCAAGGAGGCCGCTGCGAGCTGCCAACCTATACCATTCTGCTTGGTTATCATTCGTGATTAGGTCATTCCAAAATTGTAGGGTCTTTGACCGTGTCAGCGCCCTTAAGCATTTATTTTTCTGTAACATAAATGTTTAAATAAAATTAAAAACAAACATGTGCATAAATAAAATATTAAGACAAGTATTAAAAAATGCATATGATAAGCGCTGAAGTTGACACTTACATATTTTCCATTATCGTTATCCGCATACACAAATCCTGCTATGTGTGTGTTGTAATCCCATAGGAGCTGACGATCCAGAGGCCTGCCGTATGAAATGTTACCCTCCTGAGGCCCGCTAGTGTGTTGAAACCTAATACGGGTCTCTTTTCAATCCAATCTTTAAGCACAGAGTGTGCTCCCTTAACTCTGCAGACACATGAAGAATATTTTATAAATAAACACATTGATACACTAACAACATATACACAATAAACTTAAATCGCTTTACCTGTTCGTGGTCCTTGTGATTAAATGAAGTTTGGTATCAGTCCAGGCTCTGACGATACGTTCTGCATAAGGCCCAAGCCACGTAGTCATAAGGTAACCCATAAAACCAGTGTAGGTCTCTTGCATCTCACGGAGGCGCCCGTAGTATGTATACTCAGATTTCGAGTTGAATAGTAACCAACACGCTTTCATGAATCCATTTGCTAGACCGTCATTATGCGTTAAACCAGTGTAGCTCCTGCCGTATGAAATGTTACCCTCCTGAGGCCCGCTAGTGTGTTGAAACCTAATACGGGTCTCTTTTCAATCAAATCTTTAAGCACATAGTGCACACCCTTAACTCTGCAGACACATGAAGAATATTTTATAAATAAACACATTGATACACTAACAACATATACACAATAAACTTAAATCGCTTTACCTGTTCGTGGTCCTTGTGATTAAATGAAGTTTGGTATCAGTCCAGGCTCTGACGATACGTTCTGCATAAGGCCCAAGCCACGTAGTCATAAGGTAACCCATAAAACCAGTGTAGGTCTCTTGCATCTCACGGAGGCGCCCGTAGTATGTATACTCGGATTTCGAGTTGAATAGTAACCAACACGCTTTCATGAATCCATTTGCTAGACCGTCATTATGCGTTAAACCAGTTTAGCTCATGCCGTATGAAATGTTACCCTCCCGAGGCCCGCTAGTGTGTTGAAACCTAATACGGGTCTCTTTTCAATCAAATCTTTAAGCACAGAGTGCGCGCCCTTAACTCTGCAGACACATGAAGAATATTTTATAAATAAACACATTGATACATGATAACATCCATTTTATACATGTTTTTAGGAGTCTAGTTGCATAATAGTTTAGATCATTTACATGCATATTTTATATCTTTTATTGTTAATTTTGCATTATTTTGTATTCGGAGTCTACCCTCGTACTTTTATATATTTCAGGTATTTTTGGATCAATTTAAAGATGATTTGAGACTTGCTTGGACGGTGCCTGGATTGGCTCTTATTGCTCGTTTCATTTGGAGGCTTAATGTGAAACTAGGACATGCTGATTGATTTTGGGCCTAAAATGTAGATGGGTTTTATTACCCATCTTGAACTAACAACAAAGTTGGACCCAATGTGACAAGCGGCCACATGACTTTGGGATGCAAATCCCGTATTTGAGGGAGCACATAATTTGAAGATAAGCGGGCTGCGTGAAGAAACAATGGCCCGGCCCATCGAAGGAGTCATGCGTGCAGGTGACGTGGAGAGAAGACGAGCTGGAGATAGTGGATTTTATTTAGGAAGTTGGACTTTTGAGTTGGGGGGAGTTACGTAGCCATTAGGTTTTACTTTTAGTTTTTTTTGCTTTAGTTTTCGTTGGGTAGCAGAACACGACCGTACGTACAGAGGGATATTTCAAGAAGGGATTTTTGTGCCTTCGTTTGATTGAAGACGGTGTTTATTGTTCTAGCTTGGATCAATTTGGATTAATTTCATCAGTGAGATTAAGTTTCCTTATCTCCTTGTTTGTTTCTTAATTCATATATGTTGATGGCTAGTTTAAATCTTTTGATTATATCTTCGATCATGCTTGGCTAAATTCCTAGTTCTAGGGTTATGGTGATTCCGACGATGCATATGTAATTAGAATTATTTCTTTGTCTGAGTTGAAATAATATTTGATTCGATCCTAGATGCTTTATGCCCATTTTAGCTTATGCGAATTGGATTTTATTAGGGTTTGAGACCGAGAGGTGAAAATGCTAGTAAGTAATCAGGTAGAGTTTGAGACCGAGAGGTGATAATTTCTACTAGATCCATAGGAATCGAACCTGAATGTTATTTGTGCGAGAGCAACTTAATTACTCTTGAGGATACTAAGTCGTCATAGATGTTCTAGGTTTGAGTTGATTTAGCGGAGCGCGAGAGCGGATGTTATCTCAATTTATCTCTAGACTCTAAGTGCGTTAATGGGTTTGAATGAGATTAGCTCTGCGCGAGAGCGATTGTTAGTTTAGTTCAGACACGTCTATCATCGTCTGAGAGGAGTTAGTAGATTACCTTAGATGACTTACCTTCAAATAATTTGGACTAGATTCAGGCAGATTGTGATTTTATTTACTGTTGCATCGTTGCGGTGATCCTTAACCTTAGACACATTTATCCCATTGATTTTATCTTGTTTTATTTGCTTTTATTAGTTAGCTTAATTATAGATTTCATCAATTCCCATTTTCTTGGCCTAGTTCATTGATAGTGTTTCGATTAATATTACATTGGTCTCTGTGGGATCGACACTTGACTACTACAACTGATCTCGTATACTTGCGGATAGGTTTTAGCCACATCAAGTTTTTGGCGCCGTTGCCGGGGACCAATTTGTTAATATTAGTTGTTATCTCTATTGGTGTTTCTAGGTCTCTATTTTTGCTTTGATTTTTTTTCCCTTCTTTTTCTTAGTTTCAGGCCATTTAAGAGAAAGTCGAATAAATGGATTCAGGTATGTATGAGGTAAATTCCTATCAATTTTCTTCATCCGAGCCTTATACAAGTACTCAGAGGTATGATTTTGAAAATTATAATTTGGGTTATGTCCAAAACCCAATGACTTCTAACCTCTTCTGTGAGTCTTGTGGAGCTGAAGATCATGACAAAACTAGCTGTCGCGCTACTCTGGGGGAAATAATCGCGTGGAACTCACAACCCTCAAATCAGAGTTGGGTGACAATGCCACACACACCGCTCCAGGTTAAGAGTCATCCGTTTATACAGGACAACAAGCTTGATGACTTTATTATGAGACATGATAGGGAAGTTGAGAAAATTCTTGCTCTTTTTCCATCTATCATGGACATTCTTAATCCCTTACTAACCCAATTTTCTTCACTTTCAGGTTTGGTGGACTCTTTGAAGATCCAAGTAGATGATTTAACCACAGAAAATCAGATGTTGAAAGATCAAATTGCTGAGTTGGTTATCTCAAGTTTGGTTGCAGAGCCACCTGAAGTGCATTATTTTGAGCAATGTACTTCTATTCTGATTGGGGTTAAGAAGCAGTGGGATGAACCACATTTTGATAGGAAGGAGTTTACCCAGGAGACCAAGGAGGACCCGATTCTTGATGAGCTCAAAGTGTTAGAACGCTCTACCCCGACCTCTAGCACCCTTACTTGTTGTATGGTGCAAGAAGAGCTTGTTAAATCTGAATTAGAGGTTCGGAGTAGAAGGAAGAAGAGAAAAAGACGCTTTGCTGGTCATGCTCCAATTGAATTCAAGAAAGGGGATCATGTGATTCTCTATCACCATAAGTCGAGCATGTTTCCGGGAAGTAAGAGCACAAGATGGTCCGGTCCATATTACCTGAACCGAGTTCTACAAAATGATTCAGTGGAATTATGGCATAAGAACTCGGGGTACTTCAAGGTTCGGAAAATTCGACTTAGACCATATATAGAGCCTGATCCGATCAAGTTGGGTATCACCGACCCGCCTGATCCGAATACATGACATTGGTGAAGGTCAAGCTATGACCCTAAACTAAGCGCTGGATGGGAGGCAACCCATCAGGTAAATTTTCTTTTCCTCCTTTCATGATAAAAATAAAAAAAATATTTAAGCTCGTCCGAGCTTGAATTTACAGGGAGGAACTCGACCCAGAACTCGGCCGAGTTCTGGGCCGAGTTGTCGTACCTGTTTGAAAAAAAAAAATTCATCCTCGGTCGAGTTGATTTTACAGAGAGAAACTCGGCCCAGAACTCGGTCGAGTTCTGGACCGAGTTTCGGTCGACATCTGATAAATTTTTTTTTCCTGAAACTCGATCGAGTTTTTTTACCCTCCATTCCCCCATTTCTTTCCCATTCCTCCCGCCTCCACACACCCTCCTCACCGATCTCTCCCTCATCTCTCACCCTCACCGGCGAACCCACCACCCAAACCTCCATCGACCGTCTCCTCACCTCTCTTCGCACATCCTCGCCGCCACTCAGCCCCGTCGCCCCTGTTCTCCGCCTCGCCTGCATCGCCGCTGCTCACCACCAACCGAGCCGCCACCGCCATCTCTTCTCCCTTCGACCCCCGCAGAACTGACCTCGCCCCCTTCACCCTCATCGGCGACCACCAACCCCGCCGCCAGCCCGTAAACCACCTCGCAAGCCCCCTCACCACCATCTTCCCGAACCAGTTCAGCATGATTTGATGGAAGGTAATGGTGTGAATGGTGCAATTTGTCTTGCTTTTGGCTTTAATCACCATGTTTTACCTGTTAATGACTTTGATTGAAATCATTTGGCAGCAATTCCATCCATTAATTTGGTTTATACGGCTTGTATGTTGATTAATTGATGGACTTGGGGTGTTGTGCTTTGATTAACAATCTAAAATTCTGGGTTGATGCTGTTGTTTGCTCATGGAAGTGTGAATTCAGTTGATGAATTTTGAACTTGGTGTTGCATGTTGAACTGGTGTTAGTCCTGATTATTCATCATTTATATTTCAGGCACCAGTATATTTCTCTGTGTTGTGTTAGTCCGCTTGATTTTGCAAACATGAGATGGATGAAAGGAATAATTCCTGTTAGCTGATGATGATTGGGTGTTTGCCTGTTTGGCTGATTTTTGCTCCTTAATGATCAATTCAATTATTTGTCTGAGCATGTAAATGTTATGTCTGATCATTGCTGTTACGTATAGTCTTGTGTTTTGGGTGTTTTGTTTGTCTTGTGTTATATACAGTGCTACTGGAAGATGGAAGATAGGATGTTGCTGAAATTCTTCTGCACTTGTATTCATTTTCGATAACCCCGGAGCATAGAGTGAAAATGCTTGATACCTGAATTCTTTGGTGAGTTTCCTTTCTTCTTTCTTTTATGTCTACATTAGGGACAATATAGACTTTAAGCTTGGGGGAGGGATAATTCCATGTGTAGACTCTGTTTGCATTTTAGTGTTAGTTTTCATATTTTTGTGTGTTTCTTTTTCATTTTCTTTCATGCACTGCATTGCATATTTGCATTTGGATGTTTGATTTGTTCTCCTGTTTATTTCTTTATGGGTCCTTATAACGGTACATAATTGTGAATCCTCTTAATATGCTGTGGTTGTTAATGTTACAATTGCATTATGAGCATGATATGGTTGATCAAACCTTTGACAATGACTTGAGCATGTGGATTTTGATTGAGATGTGTTAGGACCTATATTCTAGACAAAATGTCCCGGTGAGCTTGTTAGCCTTTCTTGGACTACAATTGCATCAGTCCTCTAATTTTTCTTGTGTGATCTCTCTTTGCTTGTTATCTCTAGAACTTGCTTCAATACCTCTTCGAGACTGCATATAGGACTAATGTGCATTACATTTTGATTGAGACATTATTTTTTATGAGCCTATATTATCCTTGACCACCCTAATATTATTTCCCTCTTCTTGAAGCCCTTTGAGCCTTAAAGCCTATTCTTTGAAAGCTCCACAAAAGCATCCGAGCCTATTTATATATCCTTCCCATCCAGGGGATTGAATTTTAGTTTGCTAAGTGTGGAATTGGACTAAGCTTGGGGAGTTGCATCAATGATGGGTGATCATTAGTATTTGATTGTAAGATTTTGTACTATTTTGTTCGATAAATTTGCTTCCTTCTTCTTCATTCAAAAAAAATTCAAAAAAAAATTCAAAAAAGAAAAGAAAAAAAGAGGGAATGAAGAAGAAGAAAAGAAGTGCATAAAAAAGGAATGGAAAATCTTTTGTTTAGGGTGTAATTGTTAAGCCTATTGTAAAATCATTTATGTTGGTGTTGTTTGTGTGAAGTTCATTCCCCTAGATTTAGCACCACATGGCCAAAATTAATCCATGCCTTATCAAAATACCTTGGCCCCATTACAACCCTATTACATGTCTCATGATTGTGTTTTACATTGTTCTAGCAGTGAAGATCTAGATATTGTTACAAGCTTATGGTAGTTAGCATTCAAAGTAGAGAATTGAGCGAAACACATATCCTAAACACATGAGTGTGAGTGACTTTATATTTATCTTGGTAAGGTCTAGAGTAGAAGAACTAATTTCATCTTCTCATTGATTGACAAGCATGCTAGGAAGGAACTTGTCATTTGTTTGGACTTTCATGGTCATGCTCACTTGTCTCTTGGATTGCAACAACCACTGTATATTTTGCGGACTCATTAGTTGTGTACTTGCTTGGGACAAGCAAGGTTTAAGCTTGGGGGATTTGATAACATCCATTTTATACATGTTTTTAGGAGTCTAGTTGCATAATAGTTTAGATCATTTACATGCATATTTTATATCTTTTATTGTTAATTTTGCATTATTTTGTATTCGGAGTCTACCCTCGTACTTTTATATATTTCAGGTATTTTTGGATCAATTTAAAGATGATTTGAGACTTGCTTGGACGGTGCCTGGATTGGCTCTTATTGCTCGTTTCATTTGGAGGCTTAATGTGAAACTAGGACATGCTGATTGATTTTGGGCCTAAAATGTAGATGGGTTTTATTACCCATCTTGAACTAACAACAAAGTTGGACCCAATGTGACAAGCGGCCACATGACTTTGGGATGCAAATCCCGTATTTGAGGGAGCACATAATTTGAAGATAAGCGGGCTGCGTGAAGAAACAATGGCCCGGCCCACCGAAGGAGTCATGCGTGCAGGTGATGTGGAGAGAAGACGAGCTGGAGCGAGTGGATTTTATTTAGGAAGTTGGACTTTTGAGTTGGGGGAAGTTACGTAGCCATTAGGTTTTACTTTTAGTTTTTTTTGCTTTAGTTTTTGTGGGGTAGTAGAACACGACCGTACGTACAGAGGGATATTTCAAGAAGGGATTTTTGTGCCTTCGTTTGATTGAAGACGGTGTTTATTGTTCTAGCTTGGATCAATTTGGATTATTTTCATCATTGAGATTAAGTTTCCTTATCTCCTTGTTTGTTTCTTAATTCATATATGTTGATGGCTAGTTTAAATCTTTTGATTATATCTTCGATCATGCTTGGCTAAATTCCTAGTTCTAGGGTTATGGTGATCCCGACGATGCATATGTAATTAGAATTATTTCTTTGTCTGAGTTGAAATAATATCTGATTCGATCCTAGATGCTTTATGCCCATTTTAGCTTATGCGAATTGGATTTTATTAGGGTTTGAGACCGAGAGGTGAAAATGCTAGTAAGTAATCAGGTAGAGTTTGAGACCGAGAGGTGATAATTTCTACTAGATCCATAGGAATCGAACCTGAGTGTTATTTGTGCGAGAGCAACTTAATTACTCTTGAGGATACTAAGTCGTCATAGATGTTCTAGGTTTGAGTTGATTTAGCGGAGCGCGAGAGCGGATGTTATCTCAATTTATCTCTAGACTCTAAGTGCGTTAATGGGTTTGAATGAGATTAGCTCTGCGCGAGAGCGATTGTTAGTTTAGTTCAGACACGTCTATCATCGTCTGAGAGGAGTTAGTAGATTACCTTAGATGACTTACCTTCAAATAATTTGGACTAGATTCAGGCAGATTGTGATTTTATTTACTGTTGCATCGTTGCGGTGATCCTTAACCTTAGACACATTTATCCCATTGATTTTATCTTGTTTTATTTGCTTTTATTAGTTAGCTTAATTATAGATTTCATCAATTCCCATTTTCTTGGCCTAGTTCATTGATAGTGTTTCGATTAATATTACATTGGTCTCTGTGGGATCGACGCTTGACTACTACAACTAATCTCGTATACTTGCGGGTAGGTTTTAGCCACATCAATACACTAACATCATATACACAATAAACTTAAATCGCTTTACCTGTTCATGGTCCTTGTGATTAAATGAAGTTTGGTATCAGTCCAGGCTCTGACGATACGTTCTGCATAAGGCCCAAGCCACGTAGTCATAAGGTAACCCATAAAACCAGTGTAGGTCTCTTGCATCTCACGGAGGCGCCCGTAGTATGTATACTCGGATTTCGAGTTGAATAGTAACCAACACGCTTTCATGAATCCATTTGCTAGACCGTCATTATGCGTTACACTGAGGACAAAGGCCTTGCAATTTTGCAGTATATGTATCCAACACAATAGATGTTGGGCATCGGGGAATACATGGCCTAGAGCTTTGACCTCGTCCAAATCTCGATCCGTGACTATCGTCGTTGGCCTCTTGCCGACTTGAGCGAACAAGTGTGCCAACTCTCTGAGTGTCCATTCGTAGTGGTCGACATCCTCATGTGCCATGAACGAATATGCAATGTTGAAGGTATGTCTCGTGCACGTAAAGCCGACTATCTCAACTAGGGGCAACTTGTACCTATAATCGGTATATAAGAAAGTATTAAAACGACTCTAACCATGTTACAGTAATGACAACGTAAGGGAACTACTAACTTGTTTGTCTTGTATGTCGAATCCATGATGACAACGTAAGGGAACAAGCTCAGCAGATGAATGGAATGAGGGTGAGCCCAAAACAAGTCTTGAACCACATCATCATAGGATACATGCAAATAGAAGAAAACCTTACTACTAACATGCAAATAATTCCCTCTCACAATTGCACACTCGTATTCCACTATATGTAACAATTGTGTTTGCCACTAGGTATGCACTCGTATTCCACTATATGCAAAACCTAGCACTATGATAGATGTTGAAAAACCTAGTTAGCTATGCTAGAAGAACCAACATAAACCAATAGACAATATGCTCGAGAGAATTAAACCAACTTGATAAGATATAGAACAAGGAATAGAAATCTCACAACCAATTCATTGCAATGCTTCAATCGTCTAGTAGAACAAAGGTGTTTAGTTCTCCATGGGTTAAAACCCTAGAGGTAGAAAGAAAATGAGTCTCCTATCTAAGACCTGGAAAAAATCTTAAATAGGCTTTGGAAAATAAAGTTAACCTAATGCAAAATAACAAAGGAAATAAAATAATAGAAAATAAGGAAATCCGAAATAGCAAAAATAAGGAAATAAAGTCTTCTGGCCGCGAGGCGCTACGTGCCCACCGCGGGGCGTCAGTCTTCTCTGAGATCCACCGCCGGGTCGCGGTGGCTTCTGGCGCGGGGCGTCAAGTTACACCGCGGGGCGGTGAGTTCCACCGCGGGGCGGCGGTGCCTTTTTCAGCTTCTGCGACACTTTAGTAAAAACGCCATAACGTTTGATTCCCAACTCGGATTGCGCTCATATTTTTAGGACTTGCAGCAGACTTCAAGATATAACTCCTCGAATTGGAATCACGTCATTTGGACATCTGAGTAGAGAGAACGAACTGTTTGAATTCAGCACATTGTTCTTCTACTCTTCAATACACTTCAAACCTCTATAAATCCCATGATTTCTTCACTTTTCCACTCTAACTCCATAATCCATGATTGTGCTCTAAATCCATCCAAATGGCGCCTCAAACTTGGTAATAACCCCCAGATATGCACTACAAAATAGCACAGATCAAATCCCCCATGCTTAAACTTTGCTCGTCCTCGAGTAAGCTAAAGTAAACCTACTCCTCCAATCAAATCCCAAGGTTTTCAGGAAGCATAGAAAACTCAATCTCCAAGAGTCATACCCAACAATAAACTCCAGGCATCCAATACAATATAAGCCTAGCACAATAAACTACAACATCAAATCAATAATCTCAACACCCCACACAATCAAGCCAAAAGGAAAGCAGAGTACTTTCCCCAAGCTTATCCCAAACACCATAGAGTGAATAAATTCTAATCCTAGTCTCCCATCTATCTTCTTATACCTCCCAGAGTGACCTACCCGAATCCTCCTTATAACTCCTCTTCTTATGTCACCACGCCAGTAAAAAATGAGGATTCCTAAAATTCACTCTTCTTCTTTTCACTCATTTTGCCAATGCGACCTTTCGGGTTTTCACCAAGCCACTCATTTCATTTTTCAATAGATGGGCTCATATATGCTCACATCACTCTTGACCAATTATTACCCCAGCCTAATGCTGGTCCAAGCCACCTGCTTATTACCTAGGCCGCCCTTTCGGGTTTTCGACCTATCCCAGGATTTCTAATATATGCCTTTTTTCAAAAAAAAATTCTCATCAGCGACATAGCAAGTATAAAACTCTCCCCCATGCTTAAACATTGCATTGTCCTCAATGTAATGAAAGACAAAAGAATAAAGTACAGGGAAAAGCAAAAAATAACTCACAAACGTCGCCAAGCTGCTTGGACACTGTAGGTGTCGCTGATAGTCTTCTCAATAAATGCCCAGGTCTCTGGTGTTGGGCGGGTGTCTTCATCACGTCATCATCTTCTTCTACCGTGCAATCAAAGGGAACCACTTTGGTGAGTAGTGGTAAAACAATGATAGTAGGATTGCACGGCCTTCTAAGAACACATGGTGGAGCCCATATGTAATCGTGGTGGGGGCTCTAGTGTTCCTCCTCCTCAGTTGTCAATTGTAGGGCCATCATCGTTGCCAAATAATGTGTAGGGCAATGTATCCTCCTTGACAACATGATGCGCACCTTCTCCATGGAGAACTCTGGACAGCTGGCCTTCGGTACCACTTTTTTTTTTTTTTTTTTTTTTCGATTTTTTTTTGAATTTTTTTTTTTGCTCCCCGTTTAAAGTTTTTTCGGGGAGTGACTTAGTGCAGGGAAGGAAGAGACTTACAATGGTGTGGAAACACCTTCTTCAATAAGCATGGGTCTCCTCCCTACACGTTAGTCGGAAACAAAAAAAGCAAGAACAAAAACAAAGCAAAAACACACTAAAGAAAATGCAAAAACAAAGAAAGAAAAACAAGAAAAGAAAAACATACCTCGGGTTGCCTCCCGGACAACGCCTTAGTTAACGTCGTTGGCTCGACATCCTACTCATCCTCTCAACTTGGGTTGCTCATAGCAACTGAACACCTGGGATCTGGATCTGGGGGGTGCCTCTTTGTATGCTCTATGTTGAGCGTGATCCCCAATCTCCTGCACTTCTTTGTGGGTGGACCGTTGTGCATACCCATGAACGCACTTGCCATCTTCAGAAACGGTCTATCCAGCATCTCAGGGGCTGCATGTTTGTCCTGCCCCGTATCCAGCGTGTAGAAATCCGCCATTTGTACCAAGGCCGCCTTCTTGTGCTTCCCCTTCGGTTTCTTTTTGATCTTACCCAGCGCCCTTAAAAGTTCTGTGTAGCACGTGGCACTGTTTGCTAAATGGACCAAAGGGATGGTTGCCTTGCAGCTACTGAAGGTGTCAAATAAACATTTGTCGTTCTCCACCTTTTGGGTGTCCTTCAAAGCCTCAGGGAAGGGTGTAATGGGGTACAACGAGACAAGTGGGAAGGAGTCTAGATGCACATATTCATCATACGCAACCTCAAGAGGATCGGGGGCTGCATGGGTGTTTTTGAGGGGAACGAGCGTCTCTGGAGCATTTCCGCGGTCACGGCTCTCCTCCTCATTGTCGCTGAAATTTTCCAGGCTCAAAAAGTACTCCTCTTCCGAAAGCACCTCTGGGAATGGGGCAGGGTTCTCAATATCCAGATCTGGGCTTTCACCGCGGGGCGGTGTACTTGGCCGCGGGGTGGCGGTGGTAATTCAGGAGAACTGAGAGTCTGCGCCGGGTGGCGGTCGGTGTCGCCGCGGGGCAGTAGGGGTCGCCCATCTTCAATTTCAGCTTCATCAGTGCCGTTTTCGCCCTCGATCACCTTCTCTTCGTGGGATACCTCCATACTCTCCATGGCCTTTCTGGTCTCAATCTCATCCCCGCACCTCAGCTTTATAGCATAGACAGTCTCTTGCGTATTTTCTACTGCAGGGACTCGTGGTTGTGCGGACTTCGACTCAATCAACGCTTGACTCAGTTGGTTAAACTGGCTTTGGAGGCTGGAAATCGCCTCTTGCTGCTGTTGGACACTCTGAGCCATGGTTGTTTGCAGTGAGGACACGTGCTAGGCCATGGTTGCCATGCTTTGAACAAGAGTGATGAGTACATCAGCATTGGGCGCAGGCAAGTTTGCGTGTTGTCCTTGGAATCCATGCGCATATGGTTGCCCGTATTGTGGTTGATTTCAATATGAAACTGGGTTATAGTGCTCCCTCGACCCTGAGTTGTAGGTGTTCGGATACGGCTCATGTCTCGGTCCCTGCGGGTTTACACCTCGACATGCTTTTACTGCTGCAGCGAGTGCGGGCAGTCATGGACAATCGTCAGTGGTGTGCAGCGTTTCACGACAGATTCTGCAGGATCTGATTGGTCTTTCTGCACCGAGTTGGGGTAGTATCCCCTCTCTGGAGAAAATGAGCAGGGGTATGGGTCATCGCGCGTCTCTCCCCAGAAATCCATATCTGTATCAAAATAAAAAAGGAAAACAAAAATCAGTAGCAAGGGTGTGGACCGTAAGATAGGTCCACACCAAAGTAACACGCACACAAACAAACACAAAGAAAAATCAAATCTTGCCTCCACGGCAACGGCGCCAATTTGACGGACGGGCTTTTAGTCGTCTTAAACCCGGTCAAAATAAAACCTAACAAACCTAAACAAGTAGTAGAGGCAAGCAAGGGTCGAATCCCACAGGGAGGAAGTGATCTTTCTAAGTGTTGATTAGCATGCAAAAGACGTGTAACCGACAAGTAACATGGGTTTTTTTGTATGATCGCAGAGTAACAAGGATGCAAGCTTTAGAGAAATAATAGGTATGATGGGTGGAAGTATTCCACTAGACAAATATCCACACTGCAGATGAAACAGGTTGATCCTCGATAACTATTGTTCCAAGTTCTTTTCACAATCTTATAGTTGTTCCCACCCTGATCTTAAGTACTACCAATTCTCAGAGTTGTTGATAAACTTATCACAATATCATTGGAAGAAAACCTTATCACTAACAAAGCAACAGCAATGCACACAAGGATATAGGATACATGAAAATAGAAGAAAACCTTACTACTAACATGCAAATAATTCTCTCTCACAATTGCACACTCGTATTCCACTATATGTAACAATTGTGTTTGCCACTAGGTATGCACTCGTATTCCACTATATGCAAACCCAAGCACAATGATAGATGTCGAAAAACCTAGTTAGCTACGCTAGAAGAATCAACATAAACCAATAGACAATATGCTCGAGAGAATTAAACCAACTTTATAAGATATAGAACAAGGAATAGAAATCTCACAACCAATTCATTGCAATGCTTCAATCGTCTAGTAGAACAAAGGTGTTTAGTTCTCCATGGGTTAAAACCCTAGAGGCAGAAAGAAAATGAGTCTCCTATCTAAGACCTGGAAAAAATCTTAAATAGGCTTTGGAAAATAAAGTTAACCTAATGCAAAATAACAAAGGAAATAAAATAATAGAAAATAAGGAAATCTGAAATAGCAAAAATAAGGAAATAAAGTCTTCTGGCCGCGAGGCGCTACGTGCCCACCGCGGGGCGTCAGTCTTCTCTGAGATCCACCGCCGGGTCGCGGTGGCTTCTGGCGCGGGGCGTTAAGTTACACCGCGGGGCGGTGAGTTCCACCGCAGGGCGGTGAGTTCCACCGCGGGGCGGCAGTGCCTTTTTCAGCTTCTGCGATACTTTAGTAAAAATGCCATAACGTTTGATTCCCAACTCGGATTGCGCTCATATTTTTAGGACTTGTAGTAGACTTCAAGATCTAACTCCGAGAATTGGAATCCCTTCATTTTGACATCTGAGTAGAGATAACGAACCATTTGAATTCAGCACATTGTTCTTCTACTCTTCAATACACTTCAAACCTCTATAAATCCCATGATTTTCTTCACTTCTCCACTCTAACTCCATAATCCACGATTGTGCTCTAAATCCATCCAAATGGCGCCTCAAACCTGGTAATAACCCCAAGATATGCACTACAAAATAGCACCGATCAAGGAACATAAGAAGACAAAGGCGCATTAAACTGGGTAGGCAAAGGAGTATCCTGACCCAAAGAATCATCAGCAGCAGCACCAGCACTAGGGCCCTCTCCAAACGGACCAGAAGGAGCAGCAGCAGGGGTAATAGCAGCCTCATTTCCTCCATCACTGGGAATCCACCATCCCTCAAATGAAGATGAATAAGTAAAAACCCGAGGAAGATGCAGAAAATGACCATCATATGAAGACCAAACTAAATCACCACCCCTGCCCAATGGCTTCAGCATCGAGCACACTCTCATGTGCGCCTTGTCATACACCGCATGAGCAACAGGTCGAGGAAGACGATCAATAGCAATAATCTCAGCACAAAGAAGGGTGATCAGACCACCCCCACAAATATCACGTGGCTTACCATCTCGAAGCCTCTTCAAGGAACTCAGAAAAAGACTAGCCCAACACGGGGTGTACGTAACACAAGACAAGATGCTCAAAAATCAACGGAAATCCTTCAGAGGGACCTTACCATCATCAGCATGGCCAAAGAAATCTCTCATCAACACCTTATGGATCAACCTTAAGCAAGGGTTCACCAACCTCGAATTCACCTCCTGACCCTTCTTGAACTTCCTATTCGTGGCCGCCTCCATAAACTCCATCATATCCTCCTCAACCAGACCACCAGACCACCCATCGGATGGCTCCTTTGTAATGCCCAGGGCATCACGAATCTCACCAGCAGACAAAGCATACTCACGACCGTTATACTTGAACGTGATCTTCGTCAACCTCTTGTCGATGGAACCATCAGAATACCTCTTACAAGAGGCAATGAACTGGTAGCACAGCTCCGGGTAAGCATCAGCGGACTTATTCAGGAAAGTCCCCAGGCCACACTCTGCTAAACAAAGAGATACACACTCCAACATACCAAACTCAAGCAATGTCGACTTGTCAAAGAACTTAGTAGCCAACACCTTCCTCTCCTTCACAATGTTATACACCTCATTCTCCTCCCTCGTAACGTCCTGCTTCCTACCTCTAGGTGCCATAAGTAATGAATTGAGATGCTCAAAACAAAAGGCGACCAAAGAGGACTTACAAAACGAGCGAAAACACTGCCTGGTGATCTCGCCGCGGGGCGGTGGCTGGCGACGCGGGGTCGCGGTGAGATAACTGGGACTTCACGCCGGGTCGCGGTGGGGGTCGCCGTCGGGCGGTGGCTGGTGACGCGGTGGTGGGCGACGCGAGGCGTTGGGATTTTGTGTTTGGTTCTTTTGTAAGGCTAGACTCCAAATTGGGGCAAAGAAACTCAAGGTTAATGAAATTGGAGGCTAAATTCGGACTTAGAACATGAGGGTTTGGTAGGAAAATGGTTAATTGGCTTGGGAGAGCTTGAGAGGGGGTTGGGTATGGAGTGTTTGTGAGAGTGGAGGCTAGGTTAGGGAAAGGGAATAGGAAAAAGGGTGATGGGGCCGGTTATGTACATGGCCCAAAGAGGAAAATGGGCCAAAAGGAGCCCAATCCGTCAAATCCTTATTTACCACAAATTTTTTTTTTCGAGGTTGAGAAAGTAGACCAGAAATTCGCCGCGGGGCGGTGGACTCTACCGCGGGGCGGCAGAATTGTCACCGGGACGTGGTGAACAAACTGGGAAAACCGTCTCCTCTCCATTTACTTTCGTACCTGAAATGTTAGTGACAGGCGAACGAAACAAAGCCAAAGAAACTACGAAATTAATCGAAGAGAAAGAAAAATCAAGGAAAAACTACCTCGGGTTGCCTCCCGGACAATGCCTTAGTTAACGTCGTTGGCTCGACGTACTTCGAATTAATTACCACCTAGAACAGGATCCCCTCAGAATCCTTATACTTGTCTCCTCATGCTGGAACCTTCCATGGAAAGGCTTGAACCTTAGACCATGTTCCCTATTAGCCAATGACTCCATAATTGCTTCCTTTGGAGCATCTCCCCCATACTTAGAGCGATGTGGGGGCCGATAGGGCTTGACTTGATCATGCTGCACGACACTAGATGAAGGCTTACTGCCTTGTATGGTTAGTGCAGGGGGGCAAGTGCCCAAAATAGAGGGAATGGACTCTCCCATGTCATCAAGTAAGACATCACGCTCATGCAAGTCAATAGGTTCAGCAATAGCAGAGTATTCAACTATAGTCTCTACTACACTAGTTTTAACATTTTCCTGAATAGGATTATCAATACCACTAATGCAGCAAAGGGAGGGCAATTCAATGGAGTTGACCTTATGAATATAATGCTCAAAAATTACTCCATCGAACTCCATAGTCAAAGTTCCACTATCCACATCAATCTTCGTCATGGATGTTTTCATAAAAGGTCGACCTAACATAACATGAGCAACCTGCTCATCATAGTCCATATCCATTACGAAGAAATCAACAGGGAAAATTAAGGGACCTATCTTAACAAGAATATCCTCCACAATACCCTTAGGGGGCACACAAGAACCGTCAGCAAGTTGAATCACAATATTGGTATCATGCAAAGGTCCTACTCCTAAAGCTTCAATCAACGAGTAAGGCAAAACATTAATAGAGGCACCCAAGTCTAACAATGCCTTCTCAAATCGATGCTTACCTATAGCAATAGGAATAGTAAACGTATCTGGATCCTTGCACTTCTCAGGCAAACGCCTTTGAAATACTGCAGAGGCATGCTCACCAACTGAAACCTTCTTCTGGACCTTCAGCTTTTGTGTCCTCTTAACGGTGCACAACTCCTTCAAAAACTTAGCATATCGAGGGATAGCCTTAATAAGCTTAAGAAGAGGGATGTTCACTTCACAGTTTCGGAATGTCTCGAAAAGATCATTGTCGTCGGCGACCCTTCTAGCCTTTAGCGCCTCGGGAAAAGGTGCTGGTGGTTTCTCGGAACCAAGAGGGGGAAAGACCGGACGAACATAATTATCAACGCAAACCTCATCGACGGGGCTGGAATTTTGGATGCCGGGTCGCGCTGGTCCCGCCGCGGGGCGGTGGTCATCGCCGCAGGGCGGTGGGTGTGAGGAGGGATAACTGAGGCTCACCTCCGGGTCGCGGTCAGTGTCGCCGCGGGGCGGTGACATGCATTCTTCTTCACTGGCCTCAGATCCAACTCGTCGCCGGGTCGCGGTGGAGTCCACCGCGGGGCGGTCACCGATTTTCTCCATCTCAAATTCGCTCTCCTTTTCAGCACTAGGAGGAACGACCAGTTGCTTTCCACTTCAGAGGGTAATGGCACTCACATTTTCCCTCGGATTCACTGTAGTCTGAGATGGCAAGGAATTTGATGTCCTCTGGTCAATCTTGGTGACAACATCAGCCAGTTGGCCAATCTGCCTCTCCATATTCTTTATGCTTGATTCAGTAGTTTGAACATGAGTGGCGAAGTGCTGGGTCAAAGTCTTGAGCATCTCTTCAGTAGTAGCAGAAGTATTTTGGCCTTGGGGCCTTTGTTGGTATGGGATTCTTTGCTGGTATTGCTGTTGTACTGGATTTTGACCACCTTGTGGGTCGCTCCATCTAAAACCCGAGTGGTCTCGCCCTCTCGGATTGTAGTTGGGTTGTCCATCAAAACGCGGTCTAGGGGGTCCATAACCTCCTACAACATTTACTTCAGCAGTACCTTCTTCCTATAGCTGAGGACAAGCATCAGTAGGGTGGAATTGATCACAACAAATCCCACATGCTTTGACTTATTGAGGAGTGTTTTGGTTTGCCATTCTCTTCACCATCTCCTTCAACTCAGCTAACTCATTCAGCACAGGGCTAGGTCCTACAGGAGTCACAGCATTGACTACTTTTCTCTGGTATGTCTTACCAAAGCTCCTGGTACTCTCACTCATCTCCTAAAATATTTCCATGGCTGCGTCCGGTGTCAGATTAAGAATGCTCCCACCGCATGCAGCGTCAACCATCCTTCTCTCTTGATCGAGCAGGCCATTGTGTAAGTAGAGAACAAGAGCCTGCTTGGCGTATCTGTAGAACGGGCAGCTAGAGCAAAGCCTCTTGTACCGCTCAAGATAGTCATATAGCGTCTCATCAGCACCCTGCTCAATGTTAGCAATTGCCTTTTTCAAAGCATTCGCCTTCTTTGTTGGGAAGTACTTGTCAAGAAATGCCTTGTGCAGTTTAGTCCAGGTATTGATGGTCCATGGCGGCAAGTGATAATACCAGTCGCTAGCAGAGTCTAGAAAAGAAAAACCAAAGGCTCTCATCTTGATTTGATCCTCCGTCACATTCCTTGGCTTCATAGTCATGAAGACATTATGGAATTTACCCAGATGAGATATCGGGTCCTCTCCACTCAAACCATGGAATTTCGGGAGATAAGCAACAACTCCAGATTTCAGCTCAAAATTCACCCCTTCGTCAAGTGCAGGAATGACGACAGCCAAGGGGGGTTGTGCCCTAATGTTCGGTTCAGTCAGCTCTCTCAGAGTTTCGGCCATTGTAGCAGGAAGGATATCAACAGGCTCAGTCGTCTCAACTGTTTCAACCTCTGCTTCTTCTTCTCCTTGATCGCGTAGGTTCGCACGGAATGATTTGTCGATTTCTGGATCAAAAGCAGCTAGAGGAGAGTCAGTAATATGGGTGTCGACCATAAGATAGGTATCCACCAAAGTCAATCACAAAAACACACAACGAAACAGAAAACTTCCCCGGCAACGGCGCCAAATTTTGATGTGGCCGAAATATGCAATGCAAATATCGTTGAATGGCCTAATCAAAGTAAAAGTCCTAACAAACCTACTAAACAGATGTATAGCAAGCAAGTAAGGGTCGAACCCACAGGGAAGATCTGATGAAGTATGCAATTATAATCAACAAGTAACAAGGAAGGGGGGTTTTGGTTATCAAAAAGAGTAAAGTAAACAGCTTTAGTTGATTGAGAATATGATTTGGGGAAAGTAGTTCCACTAGAACGAGATCCACAATACAGAGATGTAATTTGATCACTGGAATCTCTTAAATCCAAGTTCTTTAACTATTCTTATGGTTGTTCCTACCCTGATCGTAAATAACTACCAATTCAGACAGTTGTTGATAGTACTTACTACAATATCAATGGAAGAAAACCTTACCACTATAAAGCAATAGCATTCATACAAGGGTATAGGATACATGCAAATAGAAGAAAACCTTACTATTCAACATGCAAATAATTCTCTCTCACAATTGCACACTTGTATTCCACTATATGCAACAATTGTGTTTGCTACTAGACATGCACTCGTATTCCACTATATGCAAATCCTAGCAATTTGATAAATATTACTCAACCTAGTTGATCAGGCTAAGAAGAATACCAATAAATCAATACTCAATAATATCAAGAGAATTAAACCAACACATATAAGAATAAGAACAAGGAATAAAAATCTCACAAATAAATCAACTGTATTGCTTCAAACGTCTAGTAGAACAAGGGGAAATTAGTGCTCCATTGAGATGCAAAATGAAACCCTAATTGAGAAAAGAAAACTACGATGATAATAAAAAGTGTTTGTTTACTCAAGACCTGGAAAGAGGTCTTAAATAGGCTAGGGAAAATAAGCTAAACCTAGAAATAATACTAAAGGAAATAAGAAAATAAAAATAGGAAATCCGGAATTGAAAATTAGGAAATAATGTCTTCGCTGGCCGCGAGGCGTTACGTGCCCACCGCGGGGCGGTGACTTCCACCGCGGGGCGTCAGGTTCCACCGCGGGGCGGTGGCTATCTTCTGGCGCGGCCAGCGTCTTCTCTGAGACCCACCGTCGGGTCGCGGTGGAGTCTGGCGCAGGGCGGTGACACCCGCCCTCTCCTTTCTTCAACTCTTCACTTCTTCTCTTCCGCTCTTCCATACTACCAAGTGTTGGTAGCCTTCTCCAATTAGTCTTCAAGCGGATCCTCATGCATCTTCATCTTCTCCATCCTTCATTAAGCTGTAAATCCCTGGATATCTTCAATTCTCTCCACATCTTCTGGATTACAGACTTAATCTCAAATCTAGTCATAAACTCCTCTAAATAATGCTAATAATTGCTAGTAAAGGTGCATGAAATGGCACCTATCATTGTACTGGCTCTTCAAGTACTTCAACGCCTCATGGTCCGAGTGAATGACAAACTCCTTAGGCCATAGGTAGTGCTGCCACGTCTTCAAAACCCGAATAAGAGCATATAGCTCCTTGTCATACGTTGGGTAGTTGAGTTGGGCGCCTGTGAGCTTCTCGCTAAAGTAAGCAATGTGACGCCTATCCTTCAGCAAAACCCCTCCAATGCCATGATGGGAGGCGTCACACTCCACCTCACAAGTCTTGGAGAAGTCCGGTAATTTCAGAAAATGAGCGTGGCACAACCGGTCCTTCAAGGTGGTGAAGGCAGTCTCGTGTGCGGTCGTCCACTCAATGGATGCAGCCTTATTTGTAAGCTCATGCAATGGGGCTGCAATGATGGAGAAATCATGCACAAATAGGCGGTAGAATCCAGCCAAGCCCAAGAAAGAACGAACCATGGTTGGAGTTGTGGGGCGTGGCCAGTCCTCTATGGCGCGGACCTTCTCTTGGTCAACTTTCAGCCCATCCTTGCTAACAACAAAACCCAGAAAAATAGTGGAATCCGAGCAAAAAGGACATTTACCAAGGTTAGCATAAAGTTTCTCATTTCTAAGACTCTCTAAGACCTTCCTAAGATACTCAACATACTCATCTAAGGACCTGCTGTAAACAAGGATATCATCGAAGTAGACAACTACAAATTTGCCTAAGTAAGCCCGTAAAACATGATTCATCAACCTCATAAAAGTGATAGGAGCATTGGTCAAACCAAAAGGCATAACTAACCACTCATAAAGGCCATACTTAGTCTTAAAAGCAGTTTTCACTCATCACCCTCTTGCATCCTAATTTGATGATAGCCACTCTTAAGGTCAATTTTAGAAAATAATGTAGCACCATGCAATTCATCAAGCATATCATCAAGTCTAGGAATAGGGTGTCGATACTTCACTGTAATTTGGTTGATGGCCCGACAATCAACACACATGCGCCAACTACCGTCCTTCTTAGGTACTAGAATGACCGGTACGGCGCAGGGGCTTAAGCTCTCTCGGACATGGCCCTTATCCATCAACTCTTGCACTTGGCGTTGTAATTCCTTGGTTTCTTTCGGGCTCGCGCGGTATGCAGCTCGGTTAGGAAGAGAGGCGCTTGGTACAAAGTCGATTTGATGCTCAATTCCACGAATAGGTGGCAATCCGTCGGACAGCTCCTCGAGCATCACATCCGCAAATTCCTGCAAAAGGGAAGTCACTGTAGGGGGTAAATCAACAAGATCTTGAACATTTAAAAGACACGCGAAAGGAACAAGTAAAAAGCAACAAAGTCGTGCCTGAATGATTGGAGAGACATCCCGAGACCGAGCCAATAGAAGTCGGTTCTCACACGAGACTTGAATGCCCGATGTGGACGGCTTAGGGGGCTGTTTGGGGGCCGTCTTCTGGGGTGTCTCACGGCCAGCTGCCTGTGCTTGGGCTTGTTCAAGAGCTTTGACGTGGTTCCTTTCCACGTGATCCTGCATAATCTCTTAAGGGCTCATAGGAAGCAATGTCACCTTTCTTCCAGTGTGTATGAAGACGTAGCTGTTGAGAAACCCATCATGAAGAGCTCGCTTGTCAAATTGCCAAGGTCTTCCCAAGAAAAGATGGATGGCATCCATGGGTACTATGTCACAAAGGACCGAATCCTTGTAATGTCCAATGCTGAAATTGATGGTGCATTGTCGCTTCACAACATTGGAATCATCACCCTCAGATATCCATTGTAGGCTGTAGGGTTGGGGGTGAGGAGTGGTGTCGAACTTGAAGTGCTTGATCACCTTTTCGTTGATGATATTGCAACAACTTCCACCATCTATAATGACACTCAAAGAAGCACCCTGGACCGCACATTTAGTATGAAACAAATTCTCACGTTGGTCAAGTAAGGTACCTTCTTTTGCGGTAAGAATACGGCGTGTAACCAATATAAGATGCACGTTGTCTTGATCATCCATGGGACTGTAGATGTAACCATCTAACTTCGCCTCCCCCTCATCCTGGCCGTACGTGTCAAACACTGGTTCGGAGTCCGGGGTGTCCTCGTCAAAGGACTCGTATCCGGAGATGTGCGAGAAGAGGACTCGCTTGTTGTTGGGGCAGTCCCGCTGTATGTGGCCATGCCCTTGGCACTTAAAACAGACCTTGTCCTGCACCCTTACATCGAAAGGAGGCACTTGACACTGCGGTGGCTCGTTGACGCGCGCCGGGGTGTTGCTCGGCCGAGTGGCCGGCGCCGGCGGTGTGGTCGTGGGAGCGGACTGCGAAGAGGCGTGCACGTTAGAAGTAAATGAACTGGAAGTAGGGGAAGGAACATACCTCGTGTCAGGGCGAGACCAAGACGCCCGTTTAGCCGCTTGAGCATGCGGCCATATCTCTTGTGATGTATGTGCGCACGTCTGGAGGTCTCTTATGTTGAGCACCCGAAGTTGGTTTCGAATAGGTTCATGCAGGCCGCGTAAGAACATACTCCGAAAGTCCTCGTCAGTGTGGTGGATACCTGCCTTATGGGACAATTCTTCAAGTTCAGCATAAAAGTCAAGGGGAGAACGGTTACCTTGGGCCACTAGTTGTATCTTGAGCCGCATTTCAGAAGTAAAGTCCTCGGGGACATACTTCTTGCGCATGATCCACATAAGGTGGTGCCAAGAAGGTACTGGATGCTCGCGGTGATGCTCACGGTCAGCGCAGAAATGATGTCACCAAGCCTTGGCGGCGCCGTCGAAGTGCAAAGCGGCGGTTGCAACCCGTTCTTCTTCCGGGTATTGATAATGGTTCAAAACATACTCCATGGACTGCTGCCAATCAAGAAATTTAAGAGGATCAAATTCACCAACAAAATTCAGGAGTTTTACCTTGATGTCAGGGTGACGCGGTCCATAGCGCCCGGGGCTCGGGCGGCGCCGTTCCGGTGTGTGGCGGCGGTAGCCATGGCGTGTGGGACACAGTTCCGCATGGCATTCCAACTCATACGCCTTGTCCGCAAATCCTCCCGGGAGTGGGCTGAGGCACGGTCATTATCATCATCATGACGCTCGGACTCGGCATCGGCATACCGCGTATGTTGTCGACCTCGTGCTCGACAGTCCTTGGTGTTGACATACGGTAGGGGGTCCCTGGTGACGCAAACGCTACGACGGGAGCGATCCGAAGTGTAATCCTCGCCCCTCGGAGCAAAGGTGGGATTGAACCGGACGCGGGAATCGCCACGCTTAGGATGGTAGCCTTCAATTTGAGAGCGAAGGCGATCTTGTGGTGTAGACAATGCGCCCTTACCCTTGCGGTCCAGTGGTTGGCTTGTGGAGGCCGTAGGGTTCAACAAGGGGTCAGCCGTGGGCAACTTCATGTTACTCATGGCCCGACGAAAGTGCACAAGCTTAGCAGCCTGCTCGGCAAGGAGGCGGTCTTTCTCGTCATTCGACGCATGAAGTTGGTCAATTTGCTCATAGGCGGAGTCCATGTGTCTGGGGTTGCGGTGGCCCGTAGAAGGAGAGGCGCTCGAGGTAGAGACATCCATAGTACCTATACGAAGCATGCAACACTAGAAGTAAGGTGAACCAAGCAAAAGAACAAGTCCACGCCACGTCCTTGTCTCAAAAGTGAACCAAAAAATTTTCCGCTGTGCGTACTAATTTTGGTTGCTCGTGACGAGGGAGAGGCTGGAACGGAAGGCAACAAAGCAAAAACTAGCAAATCAAATCCCAAACAACACACAAAATTTCCAAGGTCAAGTAGATCAAAACAAGTTTCTCATAATTAATCACAAGAGAGTTGAATTTTTTTTTCTTTGCCCTTTTCAAAGAGAGTTCCATAGAGACATGAAAGAAGAGAAGATGGAGTATGACCGTATGGTGCGTTCTCTGCCTTTTCTATTGTTTCTTTTGTGTGAGGCTTCCGTCTTCCCAAACCTTTTTGTTTTGTTTGATGGAAGGTGAGAATAGTATGTATGTTTTTGTTTATACGGTCACACTATTTTTTTTTTGTTTATTTGATATGATGGCGAATCAAGCAAGAAAGAACCACACAAGCAAGTGTAAGAGAAGAAAGAAGAGACAAAGCAACTATGAGGGAATAAAATCTAACAACTAATCTAGCAATTAATCCAAAGATGAAGCAAGAATTGATCAACAAGAAACAAGGAAATCAAATATGCAAATAAGGAAACAAGATTTGCTAGATGATAGATTTTAGGGTTGTTGGAAAAGGAACGAAAACCTAAGGGAAATTAGGGTTTTGCAGCCATGAGGGAGAGGGAGAGGGAGAGGGTGGCAGACGGAGTGGTGGTGGCGGACGGTGGTGGTGGCGAGATGGTTGGTGATTCCGGCGATTGGGTGAGATAGAAAAAAAATTCTGGGTTTTGCAAGCGGAAAATTGCATTGAAACACAATAAGAGAGAAGAACAAACTTAGCTTGGATAGGCTCTGATGCCAGTTGATGCGAATAACCCCTGAAGTGTTGTCTACAATGCAGGATCTTTGATTCCTCAAGCTTGAATTCGATTCCTTCTCTTCCGTAGCCAAAGTGATGGCTTTCCTAGGGCTAAAGAGATAACCCTCAAACACGTTCAAAGTGATGAACGAAAGGATCAAAGAGATGATCACGAACACCGAAGAGACGATGTATGAATTGCTCGAAGCGACGAGCTACGGGATAGACGATCCGTGGGATCGAAGAGTTGACGTTGGAACTCAAGGGAAGGAGCGTACTCAACTTTACTACTCAAATTCAACGTAAAGATTACAACTAGGGTTTCAAGTCTTAAATAGTCCAAAGATAACAATAAAGTAATTAAGAAAACTCCGGAAATAAAGACGTCCAAATGAGCGCACAGGCTCGTTTCCGCGGTCGCGGAATTTCCTCCGCGGTCGCGGAAAATCATTGAAATAACAAAAGTCGAGCCAAATTCGCGGTCGCGGAAAATACCGCCGCGATTGCGGAGAAGCAGCACAAGTTTCCGAGAAAAAGCAACTCCGTTCCGCGACCGCGGAAATAGTGTTGCGATCGCAGAAAATAGCCTATCGCTCTCGACCTGTTGTCTATATATTCCGCGGTCGCGGCGGCATCTGCCGCGATCGCGGAATTCCTTCATAGAGCCAATTTTGCTACTTCTCCGTCTGGCTCTTCTTGGCGGGTTCGACTAAGGCGGGACCTCACCTAATCCTTCATAGGTCAAGAGAAGGACCCATTTAGGACTAGATGATCCCGCGTCACTTGCTTGTGCCCGCAACACTAATGATTGTGTCGCTCGATCCATTGCCTTTGCGCGAGCCCTTGTTACCGGGCCATTCGAGCGCACCTTCATTGCCTCCTCTTCGTCCGTCGCCGTCATCGAGGGAATCACGGAGCTATCAAGATCGCTCCGATCAAGACCCTTATGATATTTATTATTTAAAAGACTTCCGCTGTATTGAAATGAATTCTGTATTTCGGATGTATTTGGGATTTTACAGATGTAATCTGAGACCTTGGTTGAATAAATTTTATGATATTTAATATTATCGATGTTATTTTATGGTTGATATAAAATGGTTAAGCCTTGGGTGGCTTCGGATGTGTAATATGAGGTCACTGGCGGTAATACTTTCAAGGTTATATTTGGGGGTGTTACAGATTTGGTATCAGAGTTGAAAGTTTTTAAAACGGGTTGGGTTCAAATTGTTTTACTGAAAACAAGAATTTCCTAAAACCGTTTACCCGTTTGAACTGAGAAAGTTGTTTAAATTCGAAAATTTGAATTTCTAGATAAAACCATATTTGAATAAATGGGTTGTTTTGAAATCTCTGCCGTTCAAGTCATGCCTTCTTTCCAGTCTGATATAGTAAGTTCACTTCTATATTTAGAAAGACTAATTCTTTTTTCGTCGCCTCATTTCACAACTAAGGAACAAGAAGGAAGCCGAGGTGGTTTCGCCATCTCCAGTCAGGCTTGAGTTCCCGGTTCTCCCTCAGTGCTTTGAGGTCAGGGAGCCAAGTTGCCCACCCGAGGAGGTGAAGACCGTACTCCCAGAGTCGGTAGTGTTGGTATCCGACAAGGCCGTGGTTCCCGAGGCGGAGCCTGAAACAGACCCAAGGGAGGATACCAAGGAAGAAGAGGAGCCGGCGGAGTACACTTGAGGGTACTTCGACGATGACTTCGAGGTCGAGGAGGTTCCTGAGGAGGATCCCGAGGAGGATCCGGAAGAGGACCCAGAAGAAGACCCGAAAGAGGATCCGGAGGAGGACCCTGAGGAGGACCTCAAGGGGTGCGGCTACGAGTCAGATGGCTTAGAGCACTTGCTGGAGGACAGTAAGGATCCGGTGTCGCCATCTGAGGAGGAGTATATGCCGTTGTCCCCTGCCGCTTGGGAGGCGCTTGGTATTTCTGGTACCGTCAGGAGAAGGAGTAGGCCGCTGGATGCACCAGAGGACCCACAAGTGATCCCTACTCCGAGGAGGCCGGTGGTGAGTCCCGATTCACGACATGCGCTACACCAGAGTCAGATGCTTCCTCTGAGGCGCGTCGCCAAGTGGATGAGGCAGTTGAGCGTGCTCGCTTGAGGGCAAGGTCGTGGGAGTCGATGGATACACCGAGGGTGGTCCCGACTCAACAGGCCAGGCCGAGGTCCCGAAGGCTTGAGGAGCGCCTAGAGGAGTGGTTGAACGCCTTGTATGACATGGAGGAGAGGGCATACGAGACAGAGCTTGGTCTCTCCCGAATGCTTGGGGACGTCCACGAGCTCCAGAAATGCATCCGCCAGGCAAGGTTGCTACTCAACCCTCAGTACGAGGTGAGCAGGGCAGACTTTCAACCAGGGTTTCTGAAGGAGTTTTGCTACGCGCCGAGACCTAGGGATGAGCCGTGTGCTCCGGGCCCAAGTAGGTCGAGGAGTCCGACACCAGACCCCGAGGGTAGACCCCTTCCGAAGAGGATGTGTATGAGGGCTCCTGATTATAGGAAGCACTATCATGATGGGGGCCGGTGTCGAGTCTTAGCGTTTCTTATTTTAGCTATTTCGTTTTTATTTTGTTAGACTTGTAGCCTCCTGGCAATTTTGTCATTTCGCTGGGAAGGGCTTTTCTATGTTTACCAAACTCAGTTTCAGTTCATCGCATCAATAAGAAGTTTACCAATTTGATCTATTCTGAGTCAAGTTTATACGTTGTGCATGTTGAAATGATATTAATGTTGTGAGATACTTGGAAATTGATCGGTAAACAGATGGTGAACACAAGGAACACCATTCGTGCTGGTGCTGGGCCAAGCAACAACCCCAGACTGAATTTGAGGAATGCCGCGAATCCAGTGGATGAGAACGAATCAGTTTCTCACAACAACCCCGGGGGAAGTGACCAAGTTCCGGTCAACCCTCAAGTGGTATTCGACGCCGCGACAATTGAGGCTATTCGGGGGATCGTTATGCAAGCGGTCACCGATATCTTGCAGCCAATCGCACCACAGGCACAAGGTGTGCCAATTCCTCAAGAGGTTCCTAGATTCGAGGAGCCAATTATCCATGTGCCTCATGAGGATGCAGTCAGGAACATAGGCAACTATGGTCGAGCGCTGAAGGCCATTAGCTCTATGAGGCCTGACAGCTATGATGGAAAGGGAGAGCCAGTCAAAGTGGCATATTGGTTCTCACACATGGAAAGATTATTCAGAAACGTCGAGTGCACTGAAGCTGAGAAAGTGCACATTGCTTCCCTTCAACTGAAGGAGGTGGCTAGTGAATGGTGGGAAAGCACCGGTCTAGCTGATCATCCTGGTTTGAACTGGGGAATGTTCAAGACGAAAATGACTGATCGTTTTTTTTCCCGGGCTATGAGGGAAGAGAAGCATAAGGAGTTTCTCTATCCGAAGACGGATGGATTGAAAGTGACTGAGCTTGCGGCCAAGTTCAATCACCTGTTGCAGTACGCTGGGCCGGAAGTGTCCAGTGAAGAGCAGAAAATCCGGCATTTCCACGAGTGGATGAATCCGGACATCAAGCCATTGATGGTGTGCCACGGATGCTCTACTCTAGAGCAGTATGTGGATGCTGCCTACAAGTGGGAGGCGACTCTGGAGGAGTCGACGAGGAAGCGCAATCGCCAGAGACCGACACAGAGTCAGCCTCAGGCAAGTGGGTTCAAGCGACCCGTGCCGCCGTCAAACTTTGCCAAGTCTGGTCGGGCGAGAACGGAGACAACTCAGGGAAGGAGGGGCACTTACAGACGTTTTATCCGCAAAGGAGACAGAAGGGAGTTGAGTCACAACAAGGGTCTGTTAGTCATAACAACCGACCCCGATTTAACCAATGGAGGCTCCTAGCCCTTCGACGCAGACAACTGCTCAGAACAAGGGGAAAGCCCCAACTGCTTCAGGAGGTCAAGGTCAGCGACTCTACGAGATGTGTGTGGCTGACGGACCTAATGCTCCGATTACTCAAGGTAATTTATACCTTCATTCTACCTCTGTGTGGATATTATTTGATTCGGGTGCTACTCATTCTTTCATCTCGGAGAGTTGTGTAAGTAAGCTAGGCTTAGTATACAATGAGGCCTGTGAGCCTTTTGTAGTGAATCTACCAAATGGTGAACAATTGGTTGGAACCAATCGTCTGTCAGAATTTTTGATTACTATTCAAGGTCGGAAGTTCGAGGCAGATTTGATCTGTATAGCCATGGCTCCATACGACATTATTCTCGGGATGGATTGGCTGACGCGTCATGGGGCGGTGATCGATTTCAGCTTAAGAACTGTGACAATTTCATCTGGGGGCCAGTTTGTATGCAAGTTTAAGGGTCGTAATGACGCTGATAACGACAATCTCATCAATGCGATGACTGCGTGTAAGCTACTTCGACAAGGTTGTGTCGGGTACATGTGCTATCTGGATAAGCCCAAGAGAGATGAGGCTTCCATTCTTGATATTCATGTTATTTGAGAGTTTCCGAATGTCTTTTCGGAGGAGATCCCCGGGTTACCCCCGAATCATGACGTGGAGTTCACCATTGATCTCGAGCCTGGTACCGCGCCAATTTCTAAGGCACCGTACCGGATGGCTCCCCCTGAGATGCAAGAGTTGAAGAAGCAACTCGAGGACCTTATTGAGAAAGGGTTTATAAGGCCGAGTGCATCGCCTTGGGGCGCTCCGGTCTTGTTTGTCAAGAAGAAGGATGGGCCGTTTCGACTTTGTATCGACTATCGAGAGTTGAACAAGGTCACGATCAAGAATAAGTATCCTTTGCCGAGGATTGATGATCTGTTGGATCAACTACAAGGAGCAAAAGTCTTTTCCAAAATCGATCTGAGATCTAGTTACCATCAGCTCATGATTCGCGAGGAAGATATTCCGAGGACTACTTTCCGGACGAGGTATGGGCACTACAAGTTCGTAGTCATGCCATTTGGACTTACTAATGCTCCAGCAGTCTTCATGGATCTGATGCATCGATGTTTCCACCAATATCTGGATAAGTTCATGGTAGTCTTCATCGACGATATTCTGATCTATTCCCCGAGTGAGGAGGCTCACGAGGAACATCTTAGGATCACCTTGTCAGTCCTTAGATATAATCAGTTGTATGCGAAGTTGTCTAAGTGTGACTTATGGATCAAAGAAGTGGCTTTCTTAGGCCATGTGATCAATGAGGATGGGGTTATGGTCGATCCTCAAAAAACTAAAGTGGTAGCCAACTGGAGGCGACCTCAGAATGTGAAAGAGGTGCGTAGTTTCTTGGGACTCGCTGGATATTACAGACGGTTCGTGGAGGTTTTTTCTAAGATCGCTCTACCTATGACCGGGTTGCTCCGTAAGGTCCATAAGAAGTTTGTCTGGGACGACAAGTGCGAGACCAATTTTCAGAAGTTGAAGAAGTGTCTGACCTCCGCACCAGTTTTGGCGCTACCAGAAGGAACCGATGGTTATGTGGTCTATAGTGATGCTTCAAAGCATGGGTTAGGATGTGTACTGATGCAGAAAGGGAAGGTTATTGCGTACGCATCTCGACAGTTGAAAACCTATGAGGCAAACTATCCGACTCATGATCTGGAGTTAGCGGCTGTAGTTTTGGCGTTGAAGATTTGGAGGCACTATCTCTATGGTGTTAGGTGCCAAGTCTTCACCGATCATAAGAGTCTCAAGTATGTGTTCACTCAGAAGGAGTTGAATATGAGACAACGTCGCTGGTTAGAGCTACTTAAGGACTACGACATCGAGTTGTTGTATCATCCGGGCAAGGCTAATGTAGTAGCCGATGCATTAAGCCGGAAGACGCCGCACGAGACCGTAGTGGCTCTACTCACTGCTCAGACCAAACTGAACCAAGGGTTGTGCGAGATTGAAGTCTTGTATGATTAGCGTCGAGGATACCTGAGTATGCTAGAGATTCAGGCTACGCTACTTGATCAAATCAGGGAGAAGTAGGTTGATGATGTGGTCTTGGTGAAGTTAAGCAGTGAAGTGATGGACGGGAAAGCTCCCGGATTCGTGATTCAGGAAGATGGATCACTCTGGTTTCAGGACCGGATTTGTGTGCCTGACGTTGATGGCCTTCGCCAGTTGGTGATGAAGGAGGCCCATTGACAGGGCCGAAAACCGGTGTCATTTTCCTTTCAAAGAAATCCTAATTCACCTACTAAAGAGTATAGCAAGCAAGTCAGGGTCGATCCCACAGGGAGTCGGTTATCTGTATGCAAAAGACGTGTGACTGACAAGTAACAAGGGGGGTTTTGTATGATCGCAGAGTAACAGTGATGCAAGCTTTTAGAGAAAGAATAAGTATGATGTGTGGAAATACTATTCCACTAGATAAATATCCACACTGTAGATAAAATTGGTTGATCACTGATAACTATTGTTCCAAGTTCTTTTCACAACCTTATAGTTGTTCCCATCCTGATCGTAATTCACTACCAATTCAGACAGTTGTTGGCAGCACTTACCACAATATCAATAGAAGAAAACCTTACTATCAATAAAGCAATAACATTCAAACAAGGATATAGAATACATGCAAATAGAAGAAAACCTTACTACTTAACATGCAGATAACTCTCTCTCACAATTGCACACTCGTATTCCACTATATGTAACAATTGTGTTTGCTACTAGAAATGCACTCGCATTCCGCTATATGCAAAATCCTAGCACTATGATAAATATCGATAAACCTAGTTAGCTACTCTAGATAAATCAATACAAACCAATAGACAATATGCTCAAGAGAATTAAACCAACTTAATAAGATATAGAACAAGGAATAGAAATCTCATAACCAATCCATTGCAATGCTTCAATCGTCTAGCGAAACAAACGCGTTTAGTTCTTCATTGGCTAAAAACCTAGAGATATAAAGAAACGAGAGTCCCCTATCTAAGACCTGGAAAGGATCTTAAATAGGCAAAGGAAAATAAGCTAAACCTAACAATAATAATAAAGGAAATAAAATAATAAAAATAGGAGATCCGAAAATGCAAAATAGGAAACGAATCTCCGCTGGCCGCGAGGCGTCTACGTGTCCACCGTGGGGCGGCGGCTACGCTCATTTGCCTTCTCTGAGATCCACCGTCGGGTCGCGGTGGCTTTTGGCGCGGGGCGGCAAAGTACAACGTCTTCAAGTCTTCATCTTCTGCTCTTCTGTACTACCAAGTGATGGTAGCCTTCCTCCATGAGTCTTAAGTAGATCTTCTCCTTCATCTTCTCTATCCTTCATTAAGCTGTAAATCCTATGATATCTTCACTTCTTAACCCTTCTTCTGGATTACAGACTTAGCCTAAATCTATACCGAAACTCCATCTAAATCATGTTAATAATCACTAGTTAAGGTGCATGAAATGACACCTATCAAATTCCCCCACATTTAGACCTTTACTCGTCCCGAGTAAATTAAAACTAATCCTACTCCAACCATCCAATACCAAGGCCTCAGGAAGTGCGAGCAAACATGATACTAGTAATTATAACATGTCAACAATCAGCTCCAGACAACCAAAACAAGTGATGCGAGATAAATCTATTCCTAACTCCTGTCTAGCTCCTTATCGCTCCAGAGTGACCTACCCGATCTCCTTATATCACCTCAGCTTATGACGCCAACCTCCAGAATGATCCTAAAATTCACTTTTTTTTTACGCTCATTTTGCCTAGGCGCCCTCTCGGGTTTTCACCTAGCAACTCATTTTATTTTGCTAGACATCTCACATATACTCACATCACTCCAGTCCATTTTTGCACCGGTCTGTACCAGTCGGACTACCTGCTTATTACCTGAACAGCCCTTTCAGGTTTTCAGCTCATCCCAGGATTTTGATTGCCTTTTTCTCATATTTATGGTTTTTTTTTAGAATATAAAAAGCTCGAATCTGAGATGCAAAATTGAAATGCATAAACAAACTATGTACACTAACTATGATAGGCAGCAAGTCTAAATCCCTCCCCCACACTTGAATCACACATTGTCCTCAATGTAGAAAAGAAGACAGAACTAAATAGGGGGAAAGAGAAAATAAACTCACTGGTAGGGTGGATATGGTGGATAGCCTGGCGGATATGGGTACCGCCCAAAATAGTGCTCCTGTATGGACGAATCAGCTGAACTCAACCGGCTCGTAATATCACTCTCAATATCAGTCTGCAAAGTCTGCAAGCGAGTCAGCATCCCCTCATTTGCAGCGTGTTGACCCAGCGTGAAAGCATCAAAACAAGCAAACACCTCATCCCAAGGAACCTCAGAAGTAGATGCAGAAGAAGAAGCAGCAGCATACGCAGGAGGATCAATATCCATAGGAACAGCAGCCTGGAATCGACCCTCAGAGATGGGACGAATGACCTTAGCGTCAGAAGGAATGAATCACTTTGTGAAATCCCGCGGATAGGTAAAATGACGAGGAAGGCGCAGCATATGACCTCCAAAAGAACACCAGATGAATTGCTCCTGGGAGTTGCTCAACATACCACACCGTCGCAGAAATGGAATATCGTAGCGAACATGCATGATCGGCTGAGGAATAGTGTCAGTCTGAATCCTGGCAGCAGCAACCAAGGTGATCAGACTACCCTGCACAATGTCACGCGCCTCACCATCATGAATCCTCGTAAGGTTGTGAGCCCACACTAGAACCCAACATGGAGTCTCCTCATCCAAAGGGTCAAGCATCGGAAGAAGCAAACCAAGGTGTCTCAGAGAAACCTTCCTATCTTCTGCACTCCCACAAAACGCTCGCACCAGCACTCTATGAACTAAGTGCAAACAAGGGTGTACTAGTTTGTTACTGGACTCCCTACCTTTTTGAAAATCAGGCATTCCTGTAGCAGTAGTCCAAAACTCATTAATTTCCGTCTCGTCAGATCCCTTCTTCCACCAAGCCGTAGGTGGTCTAGTCACTCCCAACACCTCCCTGACTTCCTCCACCGACATCTCATAGGCTCGTCCCTCATACTTAAACCGTATGCCAGCAAGCATCTTGCACACCTCACTATTAATAGTACGTCTATCTGTATATGTTGTCATAGTGGCAATAAATTGATAACAGAGCTCGGGAAAAACAAGGGCACAGTTGTCAAGAAAATTACTCAACCCCAACCTATCCAAACATAACTGGACCATCTGCAACATTCCCAATTGGGCCAATGTCCCTCTATCAAAGAATCGAGACGGGAGCACAACTCTCTCCGCAACCACATTATAGGCCTCATTCTCCTCCACAGTCATACCAACCTTCCTAGCTCTTGGCATAATTAAAGTATGTGAATGCGTTGGAATCAAAGACCTGGGCAAAGATGACTTACAAACCAAAGACATATATTCACTAGGGTCTTGCCGCGGGGCGGTATGCTTCACCGCGGGGTGGTGGTGAGAACCAGTTTTTTCTACTGAAAGCTTCTGTCGGGTCGCGGTGTGGACTGACACAGGGCGGTGGACTGTTCAATCTTCTTCTCCGAATCAAAATAAATTTCTGAGTCGCGCGAGGCGGTGGAGCTCCAAAGCGAGGCGGCGACTGTGCGATCTGTACTACCTCAACTTCCAATGAGCCTAGATAAGGCTCAACGTCCCTCCAATCACTCCTCCAAAGCCTCACAACACCTCCCTTCCTCCAATAAACACCGCGGAGCGGTCGGACGGGTGCAATGTGGCGGCTTGGTTATGGGAATCTGAGATTGGGTTCAAGGATCTCCACAATCTAGCTTAGAACAAGGGAAAGGCAGGGATTTGTGAGATTTTGGGTGAGGGCTTGAGAGGAGAAAGGGGCCGCGGCACGGTAGAAAAAGAGAGAAAGAAGAGGGTGAGGAGGTTAGGGTTTGGCGGGAAGTGTTTAATGGGTTTTTATTTGAGTTCATAGGAGAGTAATGGGGTGAATACCAAGTACCGGACCGCTGGGTGATCCAAATAACACCGTCAAATCCTTCATATCCAACTTAGAAAATGATTTTGAAAACAAAACAGTTTTTTTTTTCTTTTTTTGGGGCCCTTTATTTTTAAATCAGAGTTGAGTAAAAGTACCCAGACTTCACCGCAGGGTGGTGATGGATTTCCTGGAAAAATAAACTCGCCTTCATTTACTTTCGTACCTAAAACGTTAGTAGCAGGCGAACGAAACAAAGCAAAAGAACTACGAAAAAGGTCTAAGGAAAGAAAAATCAAAAGAAAAGAAAAGAACAATACCTCGGGTTGCCTCCCGATAAGCGTCTTGGTTAACATCGTTGGCTCGACGTAGGCTGTGGTCTATCGTTTTTCAGCTTCAGGGACCTCAAAACTCACTTCATCAAGCTGGTTCGGGTTGAAACCTTCATGGTAAGGCTTCAATCTTTGGCCATTCACTTTGAAAACTTTATGCGTCTTGTGGTCAAGCAAGCCAATGGCGCCATGGGGGTATACTTCAGCAATTACATAAGGACCTGTCCACTTAGATTCCAGCTTCCCAGCAAAAAGCTTAAGTCGAGATTGAAATAGAAGGACCTTATCCCCTGGCTTGAAATCTCTTCTCAAGATGTGCTTGTCATGCCATTGCTTGGTTTTCGCCTTATAACTAACAAAGTTCTCATATGACTCAAGGCGTAACTCCTCTAGTTCTTGCAGCTACAGCTTCCGGAAATCTCCCACTTCATCCAATTGCATGTTGCATTTCTTTATTGCCTACCATGCTTTATGTTCAAGCTCTACAGGGAGGTGGCATGCTTTTCCGAATACTAACCGGAAAGGGGACATTCCTATTGGAGTTTTGAAAGCTGTGCGGTATGCCCACAGTGCATCATTAAGTTTAGAACTCCAATCCTTTCGATTAGCTGCAACCGTTTTCTCCAGGATAGATTTAATCTCTCTATTGGAAACTTCGGCTTGCCCATTAGTTTGAGGATGACAGGCTGTGGAGACTCTTTGGGTGACGTGATACTTCTTCAGCAGGGCAGTCACTGTCTTGTTGCAGAAATGGGTTCCCCGATCACTAATTAAAGCTTTGGGTATTCCAAATCTTGAGAAAATGTTCTCCTTAAGAAAACCTGCCACAACTTTAGAATCATCAGTCCTGGTGGCCTTCGCTTCCACCCACTTGGAAACGTAGTCCACCACAAGTAATATATAGAGATTCTCATGAGAGCTAGGAAAGGGTCCCATAAAGTCAATACCCCAAACATCAAAGACCTTGCAAAAGATTAATGATGATTGCGGCATCTCATTCCTCATGGAGATATTTCCAACCCTTTGGCATCGGTCACAAGATTTACAAAAGGCGTAAGCATCCCGAAAGATGTGTGGCCAATAAAATCTTGCATCCAATACTTTCCTAGCAGTCTTATTTGCCCCAAAATGACCCCCACATGCTTGAGAATGGCAAAAGTTCAGGACAGATTATACCTCATTATCCGGAAGACATCGATGTACTACCTGATCGACACAATGTTTCCTTAGGTAAGGATCATCCCAAACATAGTGACGGGCTTCTCTTCGTACCTTCTCCTTTTGAGCTCTAGTGTAATCCGGGGGTAATTCCTCTCGAATCAAATAGTTGACGATATCTGCGTACCATGGTCTAAAAGAATGGAGCCCGAAGACGACTTCGGCTATGTGAAGAGAGGGTACATAAGTACTTACAGAGCAAAGTGTGAGTCCGGAGATGTTGCCGTGGGGCGGTGATGTCACTGCGGGCAGTGGTGAGTTTTGCTGGCTCTCAGTTGAACATGCCGCCGAGTCACGGTAGGTGTCACCGCGGGGCGGTGGAGCCTCCAGTTCCACAATTTCTACAGACCGCCGGGTCGCGGTAGTGTAGACCGCGGGGCGGTAGGCGTTACCCGAAGTTCCTTTGATCATAAAGAGTGTGTCATCTGGCAAAGTTCCGTGAATGGGGCTCTGCACTCCGGGCTTATCTTCTTCATGTACGAGCCTACTCAGGTGATCAACTACTAGGTTCTCCGCTCCCTTTTTATCTCGTATCTCAACATCAAATTCAGTGAGTAGGAGAACCCATCGGATTAATCTTGGCTTTGCTTCCTTCTTCGTCATTAGGTAACGAAGGGCAGCATGATCTGTGTAGATGATCACCTTTACTCCCAAAAGATACTGCCTAAATTTTTCCAAGGCAAACACAACTGCCAGTATTTCCTTCTCAGTGGTGGAGTAGTTCCTCTGAGCTCCATTTAGAGTCATGGAGGCATAATGA
Source organism: Rheum nobile (assembly GCA_027886185.1). NCBI lineage: Eukaryota > Viridiplantae > Streptophyta > Magnoliopsida > Caryophyllales > Polygonaceae > Rheum > Rheum nobile. Next base: position 3,042,632 of record WOAB01000719.1, on the reverse strand, counting down.
ATTACATGGGAGGCACGTCCCACTTTCTGGCCTAGAACCGCTCCAACAGCATAGTCACTGGCGTCGCACATGATCTCAAATGGGCGAGACCAGTCAGGTGCCTGAATGATAGGTGCACTTGTTAGGCGTTCTCTCAAGCACTCAAACGCCTTCTTGAACTCGTCGATGAACTCATAGGTCACCTCCTTCTTCAGTAGCTCGCATAGAGGTGAAGAGATCTTAGAGATCGAGTCCTTGATAAACCTTCGGTAAAAACCTGCATGACCTAAAAAGGAGCGCACTTCACACACATTAGTAGGATAAGGCAAAGACTGAATCACATCAATCTTCGCCTTATCGACCTCAATACCCCTAGCAGAAACAATATGACCAAGTACTATACCTTGTTCTACCATGAAATGACACTTTTCAAAATTCAAAACCAAATTGGTTTCAACACATTTTTTAAGTACAAGTGCCAAATGGTTCAAACATGAATCAAAGCTAGTCCCATGCACTGTGAAGGCATCCATGAATACCTCAATAAATTTCTCAACATATTCAGAGAAGATACTAACCATACATCGTTGAAATGTACCGGGTGCGTTACACAAACCGAATGGCATTCTACGGTATGCAAAGGTGCCAAAGGGGCATGTAAAGGTGGTTTTCTCCTGGTCCTCTGGCGCTATAGCCACCTGAAAGTATCCTGAATACCCATCAAGAAAACAATAATAGGGGCGCCCAACAAGGCGTTCTAACATTTGATCAATAAAAGGTAAGGGAAAATGGTCTTTTCGAGTTACCGCATTCAGCTTACGGTAGTCAATGCACACCCTTCATCCTGTAGTGGTCCTTGTAGGAACCAAATCCCCTTGTTGATTCTCTACTATAGTGATACCTCCTTTCTTAGGACAACCTGAGTTGGACTTACCCATTGGCTATCGGAAATAGGGAAGACCATATCAGCTTTTAGGAGTTTCAGCACCTCCTTCTTGACCACTTCCATCATTGGAGGATTTGGTCTTCTCTGTGGCTACCTAGATGGTTTGGCTCCATCTTCAAGTAGAATCCTATGCATACAAGTCGAGGGACTTATCCCTTTTATGTCTGCAATGGTCCATGCTAGCGCAGTCTTGTACTCCCTGAGCACGCCTAATAGCTTCATTTCTTGGAAAGCTTATTAGACACAATGACTGGCAGAGTGTCGTTGGCTCCAAGAAAGGCGTACTTGAGGTGATCCGGCAACGGCTTCAATTCAATCTCGGGAGCTTGTACAACAGAGGGAACAAGCTTTTTGCTCGGGTTTAGTAAATTGGGGCCAACGCCCAAAGGATCTATAGGAAACTTACCATATGCATCCATCTGAGCTATGATTTCCTGCATGTTAGTTGGTAAAGAGTATTCCTTATGGGACAAATCCAAATTATTCTCAACAATGGACATCAACTCATCAGGACCAGATATATTAAATATATCTTGCGCAATAGAATCAATCACATCAATGGAGCATAAAGAATGGTCTTCATTGGGGTGTTTCATAGCTTCATATATGTTATATTCCACCTTCTCCCCATCGAATTCCATAGAAAGTGTCCCACTTTGCAAATCAAGTTTAGTCTTAGCAGTTTTCAAAAATGGTCTACCTAACAGTATATGAGTCGCCTTTGTATCCGTATCCATATCTAAGACATAAAAATCTGTAGGGAATATCAATTTATCAACCATAACAAGAACATCATCTACTACTCCTCTAGGATAGACACTAGACATATCAGCTAATTGAATTACAATTCTTGTTTCCTGCAGATGTCCAAGTCTAAGAGATTCATAGAGGGAATAGGGAAAAACATTAATGGAGGTACCAAGATCAAGCATAGCTCTTTCAAATTTAGTGTCACCAATAATACAAGGAATGCTCCACATACCTGGATCGCCGCACTTCTTTGGCATACACCTCTGGAATACAGCGGATACGCGTTCGCTGACCTTGACTTTTTCCTTGCCCTTCAGCTTATGATTTCTCTTGATGGTGCATAGCTCCTTTAAAAACATAGCGTACCTAGGTACACTCTTTACAAGCTTAAGGAGGGGGATGTTTACCTCATATTTACTGAAGGTGTCGAAGAGATCCTTGTCGTCGATTATTCTCCTTTCCTTTAGTGCCTCCGAAAAGGGGGTAGGGGGCTTTTCAGAACCAAGAGGAGGAAAATTTGGACGAACATAGGGGTCCTCTTCTTTGTCATGATCAAAATCCAGATATGGGCTTTCACCGCGGGGCGGTGGTTTCACCGCGGGGCTGTGTACTTGGCCGCGGGGCGACGGTGGTAACTCAGGAGAACTGAGAGTTTGCGCAGGGTCGCGGTCGAAAGCACCGCGGGGCGGTAAGATTCGCCCATCTTCAATTTCAGCTTTGTCGTCCTTTTCAGCAGTAGGAGCGACTTGCAATTGCTTGCCACTTCGGAGGGTCACAACACTTACACTTTCTTGCGAGACCCTTTTGTCCAACCTAGTGACCACATCTGTTAACTGACCCACTTTCTTTTCCATGCTCTTGATGCTTGCCTCAGTTGTTTGCACATGAGTTGTGAAGAGCATTGTTAAGGCCGTGAGCAAGTCGTTAGTTGAAGGGGAGCTACTAGCTTGGGGAGCAACTGGTAGCTCATCAAAGTGAGGTTGTGGTGGTTGTTGTAGCTGTTGTTGATCATGTCGAGGTCTAATAGGTCCGTAACCTCCAGCAGCGTATACTTTAGCAGTAGTGGCATCCTGAAGTTGGGGACAAGCATTGGTGTTGTGAAATGGATCAACGCAAATTCCACAAACATTGTGCTGTTGAGGTGCTTCTTGTTTACCCATCTTCGCAATTATGTCTTTCAATGAAGCAATTTCTTGCAATAAATGTGCATCATTGGAGTTGACAGCATTAACTCCTCTGGTCTTTGGGGCTTCATCGAAATCCCTTGTGCTCTCAGCCATATCATGAAGTCTAATCATGGCTGCATCAGGGGTCATATTCAAGATACTACCACCACAAGTAGCATCTATGATTCTTCTTTCATCATCTAACAGCCCATTGTAAACATAGAGTGCTAGAGCTTTCTTGTCGAAACCATGGAACGGGAAACTAGAACAAAGTCGTTTGAACCGCTCACAATAGTCAAAAAGGGTCTCCTCCTCTCCTTGTTCAATACTGGCAATCACCCTTTTCAAGGCGTTCGCCATCTTGGTTGGGAAGTATTGTGCGAGGAATGCCTTATGTAGCTTAGCCCATGAATCTATGCTTCCGCCAGGCAGATGATAGTACCAGTCTTCATCATCGTCCTTAAGAGTGAACCCGAAGGCTCTCATTTTAATTTGATCTTCAGTGACGTTAGCTGGTTTAATGCTCATAATGATGTTATGGAATTTACCCAAGTGTTGGATGGGGTCCTCTCCACTTCATCCATGGTATCTCGGGAGCAACTGTATCACTCATGTTCTGAGCTCAAATGTCACACCATCCGCAAGGGGTGGAATGATTACAGCCAATGGCTGCTGTATCAGATTTGGCACAGTCAGCTGTCGAAGTGTCTGAGCCATTCGTACCTGTCTCTGTATCAACTTCAACAAGTAGTGATACAGTAGCAAAGGTGTCGACCATAAGATAGATCCACACCGCAGTCAATCACAAATAATCACAAACAGAGTATTTGACTTTCCGGCAACGGCGCCAAATTTGATAGGGCCGGAAACTGGTGTCGTTTTCCTGTCAAAGAAATCTTAATTCACCTACTAAAGAGTATAGCAAGCAAGTCAGGGTCGATCCCACAGGGAGTCGGTTATCTGTATGCAAAAGACGTGTGACTGACAAGTAACAAGGGGGGTTTTGTATGATCACAGAGTAACAATGATGCAAGCTTTTAGAGAAAGAATAAGTATGATGTGTAGAAGTATTCCACTAGACAAATATCCACACTGCAGATAAAACTGGTTGATCACTGATAACTATTGTTCCAAGTTCTTTTCACAACCTTATAGTTGTTCCCATCCTGATCGTAATTCACTACCAATTCAGACAGTTGTTGGCAGCACTTACCACAATATCAATAGAAGAAAACATTACTATCAATAAAGCAATAGCATTCAAACAAGGATATAGAATACATGCAAATAGAAGAAAACCTTACTACTTAACATGCAAATAACTCTCTCTCACAATTGCACACTCGTATTCCACTATATGTAACAATTGTGTTTGCTACTAGAAATGCACTCGCATTCCGCTATATGCAAAATCCTAGCACTATGATAAATATCGATAAACCTAGTTAGCTACTCTAGATAAATCAATACAAACCAATAGACAATATGCTCAAGAGAATTAAACTAACTTAATAAGATATAGAACAAGGACTAGAAATCTCACAACCAATCCATTGCAATGCTTCAATCGTCTAGCGAAACAAACGCGTTTAGTTCTTCATTGGCTAAAAACCTAGAGATAGAAAGAAACGAGAGTCCCCTATCTAAGACCTGGAAAGGATCTTAAATAGGCAAAGGAAATTAAGCTAAACCTAACAATAATAATAAAGGAAATAAAATAATAAAAATAGGAGATCCGAAAATGCAAAATAGGAAACGAATCTCCGCTGGCCGCGAGGCGCCTACGTGTCCACCGCGGGGCGGCGGCTACGCTCATTTGCCTTCTCTGAGATCCACCGCCGGGTCGCGGTGGCTTTTGGCGCGGGGCGGCAAAGTACAGCTTCTTCAAGTCTTCATCTTCTGCTCTTCTGTACTACCAAGTGATGGTAGCCTTCCTCCATGAGTCTTAAGCAGATCTTCTCCTTCATCTTCTCCATCCTTCATTAAGCTGTAAATCCTATGATATCTTCACTTCTCAACCCTTCTTCTGGATTACAGACTTAGCCTAAATCTATACCGAAACTCCATCTAAATCATGTTAATAATCACTAGTTAAGGTGCATGAAATGGCACCTATCACCCATTCGTCAGCTTATTCTGTACATCCAGGATCCAGTAAGATGTATAAAGACCTCAGAAAGAAATTCTGGTGGCCCAACATGAAGTGGGACGTAGCAGAATTTGTGGCAAAATGCTTGACTTGTCAGAAGGTCAAGATAGAACACCGTAGACCAGGTGGTGAATTGTTACCTCTCCCAGTGCCAGAGTGGAAGTGGGAGGATATTGCTATGGACTTCGTCACAGGGTTGCCGAAGACTCGGAGTCAAAAGGATGCTATATGGGTGATCATTGACCGACTCACAAAGAGTGCTCACTTCGTGGCTATTAAGTCAACATGGGGAACCCAGAAGCTATCATAAGTTTTCCTACACGAGATTGTTTGTTTTCATGGTACACCAAAGACCATTGTATCGGATCGTGACGGCCGATTCATGTCCAGATTCTGGAAAGAACTCCACAAGGCCATGGGAACCGAGTTGAGGTTCAGTACTGCGTTTCATCCTCAGACGGATGGATAGTCTGAGAGGACCATCCAGACACTGGAAGATATGATGAGAGCTTGCGTACTTGATCGTCCGACCAGCTGGGAGAACAGCCTAAGTTTGATTGAGTTCACGTACAACAACAGCTGGCATGCTACCATTAAGATGGCTCCATTCGAGGCATTGTACGGTCGGAAGTACAGATCTCTAATTTGTTGGGATGAGAATGCCGACAAGGTTCTGCTCGGACCGGAGTTAGTCGAAAGGACTGCCTCGGACATTGCCTTGATCAGACAGAGGATGTTGACAGCTCAGAGTCGACAAAAGTCTTATGCAGATCTGAAGCGCAGGAATGTCGAGTTCGAGGTTGGTGACAAGGTGTTTGTCAGGGTGTCGTCATCCAAGGGAGTGTTCAGGTTTGGCAAGCGTGGGAAGCTTAACCCTCGCTACATGGGACCGTTTGAGAACCTTGACAGGGTGGGGTCTCTAGCGTATCGTTTAGCATTGCCGCCGTCGGCGCATCTAGTGCATAATGTGTTCCACGTGTCCTTGTTGAGGAAGTACGTGCCAAATGTGTCTCATGTGCTGAGTTATGAGGACATCGAGATTCAGGCAAATGGTACCTACGAGGAGATACCTGTGCGTATTCTTGAACGTCACGAGAAGCACTTGCGGAACAAGGTAGTACCATTAGTACGGATTCTTTGGTCCAAGGCTGGATCTGAAGAGGTTACGTGGGAAACCTGGGAGACTGAGGCGGATATGCTTAGTCATTTTCCCGATTTGTTTTCGGCCTAGTTTCGGGGTCGAAACCGTTTTAAGGGGGTAGTGATGTAACGTCCCTCATTTTTTTTTTCGGCCAAGTTTCAGGGTCGAAACTTTTTTTTAAGGGGGAGGTGATTTAATACCCTTCATTTTTAGTAAAGATATTTGGGTAATTTCCCCAACCCTCGTTCTGTAATCGTTTCGTATTTGGCGAAGTTTGGAATTTCTGTAACTCGTATAATCTCTGTAATAATTCCCTGAGCTTTATAATATACATTCGATGTATTTTCGAGGCTTAGAATATTTGTTTGGGTACAAATATTTATTTTTCGGGTTTAATCACGTGTTAAATCTTTTCCCCGAGCAAAAGACGCGAACGTTGCATTTTCCGCGACCGCGGAAAACTGTTCAGCATCGCCTTCAATGGCTCTGCGTGTTTTGCCGGTTGGATCGCTGTCGATTCACCGGGGGAGGGAGATGGATCAGTTCGCATGGCTGCCGTTACTCCTCTTCGGTGGCTATAAAAGGAGGTCAGAAGTGGGTGGTTCTCCATCCACAACTTCATCCATCTCTCAATCTCTCTCGCGCTCGTTTCTCTTCGCCGGAGTTGTCATCATCGTCGGAGCTGCTCACCGGTGTGCCCAAGTTTGGTTGTGGTGGTGCTTTGGAGGTCTCGTGGTGGTAGGAGTCAAAGCCCCCTTGTCCGAGCCGTTGTTGTCGTCGTCGGTGAGCTGGTTCGATTTAGGGTTCGTCGGAGGTTGATCCGCGATCGCGGACATGAACACCGCGACCACGGTTTGCCGTAGCAAACGCGATCGTGGCTTTGGACAAGCCGGTCACGGATGGGACCCTCGTTTCTTTCGTTTCCTTTCGTTTCTTTAGATTCGTATTATTGTTCGTATCGAATCTAACCTAGGTTTTCGTCGTGGGTTCGTTGTCGTCGTAGGAATCCGTAACCCGATTCCAGATTCCAGTTTCCGGACCCAGAAACCCTACATCGTTCGTTTGTCTCGATCAAGGCAAGTGGCGGTTCGCTCTTGCTTATCATTCCATGTTCCGTTAATTATCAATTGTTTTTAATTGTTAATTAAATTGGGATGAGTGTTGTTTTCGTTTGGGAACAGTTTTTATAAACGTATGTGATTAAAATGTGATATTATAATAGGTTGTATATATTGCTAGAAACAACGCTATTATATCTGTAACTACCATGATGGTATTGGTGTGGACTATTGTGTGGTTTTAACTGTTTAGTTAGAACGAGTATTCGTAGGGATGCTATGTACCTCGCGAGGTCTAGTCGTTTCTTTATAACTAGTATTAGGAGGATTTTGCCCTAGTACTTTCCCTGGTCATGACTATACCCTTACTCAGGGTAGGTGCACACAACTGGTGCCGATAAACGGAATTTATTCCCTCCAATATCTCTCGTGATGAGATGATATATCTTAAAAGCTTGTAACGTAAATGTACATTTTGGAATTAAATAAGATAAGTGCGATTATGTACATAATTAATATACCCTCGGGCGAGGAGTACAACGTGGAAACCGCCCGGACTTCGATTAAAGTAAGTCCTCCTTCCAAATATGAATTCGCATTGCGCGGTGAGGTTGGTCATGGACCCAAATGGTTAAGTCTTTTTAAACGCTTGTGTGAAACTATAACGTTCCCAAACACTTGTCATACTTTCCGATAAGAGTTAATCTTTTGGAGTCTTCTCTTTATACGTTTCCATAAGACTTGATATTTTGGAGTCTTCTCTTGATCATTCTGTTTCGTATCTTTCCGTAGAAGTGTTGAGGTTCACCATCGTCATCGGCTTTCATTCGAGAAACGACGGGTGTAACCTAATATGACTACTTAGAACCTTTCTGTTTTACCCTTGCATAGTCTTTCATTAGACTAACCAACCGGTTATTTCCTTTGCATGGTTGGCTGGTGTCATCCGTCTCATACGGCACATCAGGTAAACTTCCCCTCCGTGAAGGCTAGTACGCGACAATGAAGGCAGATGGAGTTTTAAGAGTTTTCTCAAGGTTGAAGATCCTAGGCGTGAGATCGCTCCGATCAAGACCCTTATAATATTTATTATTTAAAAGACTTCCGCTGTATTGAAATGAATTATGTATTTCAGATGTATTTGGGATTTTACAGATATAATCTGAGACCTTGGTTGAATAAATTTTATGATATTTAATATTATCGATGTTATTTTATGGTTGATATAAAATGGTTAAGCCTTGGGTGGCTTCGGATGTGTAATCTGAGGTCACTGGCGGTAATACTTTCAAGGTTATATTTGGGGGTGTTACATCTAAATAGTATTCGTGTATGCTTCTATATAAGTTCGTGTAGGCTACTACATAATATTCGTGTATGCTATCATATAAGTTTCGTGTAAGCTACTATATAAGTTCGTGTAGGCCTCTAAATAATATTCGTGTAGGCTACTACATAATATCGTGTAGGCTACTATATAATATCGTGTATGCTTCTACATAAGTTCGTGTATGTTATTACATAATATTCGTGTATGCTATTATATAAGTTTCGTGTAAGTTACTACATAAGTTGGTGTGGGCCTTTCAATAATATTCGTGTAGGCTATATATGTAATACCCCTCATTTTTAGTAAGGGTATTTGGGTAATTTCCCAAACCCTCGTCAATTATTCGAGACGCATTAGGAAAAGTTCGGAATTTCTGTATCATGTTTGATTTCTGTATTATTCCCAAAGCATTGGAAATATTTGTTTGGGTACAAATATTTGTTTGGGTACAAAGACGTGTAACCGACAAGTAACAGGGGTTTTTTTGTATGATCGCAGAGTAACAAGGATGCAAGCTTTAGAGAAAGAATAAGTATGATGGGTGGAAGTATTCCACTAGACAAATATCCACACTGCAGATAAAACTGGTTGATCACTGATAACTATTGTTCCAAGTTCTTTTCACAATCTTATAGTCGTTCCCATCCTAATCGTAATTAACTACCAATTCAGACAGTTGTTGATAGTACTTACCACAATATCAATAGAAGAAAACCTTACTATCAATAAAGCAATAGCATTCAAACAAGGATATATGATACATGCAAATAGAAGAAAACCTTACTACTTAACATGCAAATAACTCTCTCTCACAATTGCACACTTGTATTCCACTATGTGTAACAATTGTGTTTGCTACTAGAGATGCACTCGCATTCCGCTATATGCAAATCCTAGCACTATGATAAATATCGATAAACCTAGTTAGCAACTCTAGATAAATCAACACAAACCAATAGACAATATGCTCAAGAGAATTAAACCAACTTAATAAGATATAGAACAAGGACTAGAAATCTCACAACCAATCCATTGCAATGCTTCAATCGTCTAGCGAAACAAACGTGTTTAGTTCTCCATGGGTTAAAACCCTAGAGGTAGAATGAAAAACGAGTCTCCTATCTAAGACCTGGAAAAAATCTTAAATAGGCTAACGAAATAAACTTGACCTAAAAAATAATAAAGGAAACAAGATAATAGAACTAGAAAATCCGAAATTGCAAAATAGGAAATAATATCTCGTTGGTCGCGAGGCGTTAACAAGTCCACCGTGGGGCGGCGAGTTCCACCGCGGGGCGCGGTGGCTTCCAGTTGCCTTCTCTGAGATCCACCGCCGGGTCGCGGTGGCTTCTGGCGCGGGGCGTCAGACGGTGTCTTCTTCAACTTCTGTGATATTTCCGTAAAAATGCCATAACTTTTGATTCCCAGCTCGGATTGCGCTCATATTTTGAGGACATGCAGTAGACTTCAAGATCTAACTCCTTGAATTGGAATCACTTCATTTGGACATCTGAGTAGAGAGAACGAACCATTTTAATTTCAGCACATTGTTCTTCTACTCTTCAATACACTTTAAACCTCTATAAATCCCATGATTTCTTCACTTCTCCACTCTAACTCCATAATCAACGATTGTGCTCTAAATCCATCCAAATGGCACCTCAAACCTGGTAACAACCCCCAGATATGCACTACAAAATAGCACCGATCAATGGATGAATCCAGAAGTCAAACCTCTAATGGTGCGTCACGGTTGTTCTACATTAGAGCAATATGTGGATGCGGCCTACAAGATAGAGGTCACACTGGAAGAATCCGCCCAAAAGAGGGAGAAGCAGGCTAAAGGAAAGGGTGGGCAACAGGATCGCCAAGTTGGTACATTCAAGCGACCGGCATCGCCTACCAAATTTGAGAAACTTGGTCGTGCTAAGACCGAGATGACTCAGTCAGACTCCGCCAGAGGCTCTAGTTGGAGTAGCGGGGTAATTCTATGCCACAACTGTGGTGAAGTTGGGCATAAAAGTTTTAACTGTCAAAAGGAAAAGCGGGTATGCTACTATTGTGGAAGGGAAGGCCACATGAAATCATATTGTAGGAAAAAGGGTCAAGGACCAACGCAGTCTTATCAAGCCTCAAATGTTGGCATTAGGCAGAACCCAAAGCCAGAGGTATCTGCTCCTGAGCAATCTATGACTCGTAATAAAGGCAAAGCGCCTATGGAGTCTTCAGGTCAGGGACAACGACTCTTCGTGATGCGTCAAGCCGACGGGAAGGAACCCTGATCGAGTAATTGTACGTTTGTTAAGCCTTTCCTTAAGAATAGGGAGCGTCGACTTGTGTCGATAGTCTCCATAATTTAGTAATCTGTATGTTCGACTTTTTGGCAGTAGTTGTAATGTAATGTTTGGAATAAATAAAGAAGTGTGTCCTTGTTTCAGAAATTAATGAATTCATTGTTGTTGCCGTTATGAGGTCATGTTGTAGGCATTGATATTGGATTATGTCAGTTATAAGGCTTTTGGTGCAATTCTTTGGAGAAGATTAAGTTGTGAAGTTATTGTGTTAGGAAAAGGCCATTTAAATGGATAGATTACTATTTAAGGATAGATTATGTTGATACATTAAAGGATTTAGTGGAGAGGATTGTCGTATGTGTGTTTAAGGAGTAAAGTAACAAATGTTACCCGTATATACCCATTGAAGGATTATGACATAAAGTGATTGAATTGATGGCAAGGCATCAATATGGTATTTTTGAGTAAATAGAATTGAGGAACCTTAAAGGTTTAAGTTAGGAATTGAATAATGGAATACGTGAGGTTAATCTCGGATAAATGGTAAATATCAGTAAAGCAAAATGGTGTTTGATTTGGGATAATAAATCGTATGAGGACAACTGGTTGCCTAAGGATTTTTGGGTGAATAGAAAACTCGACCAGTAAAAGTTGTTTCGGGTTTGAAGGTTAATAGTGTGGCATATAGTAAGTAGGAAGATGATATCAAGTGGACTTGAGGAAAAGGTGATCCACGTTTATTAAGGTGATCGTATGACACGTTTGGGTAAGACGAGAGTATAATCCTATGGAGAGGATTAGTAAATCATGTTGAGGTAATCGGACATAGGCGGTGGTGTGAGTAATTGTGGGATCACATGAGTGAAGATTTTGAGTCAAAGATATGGCACAAGGGCCAAATGCGAGTAAGGTAACCAATGTAGTAGGTGAGTCGTGTATATAAGGAGTAAGGTCTATATGACAAGAGAAGTACTAAGTTGAGGTATAGTTGAATTCTATGTATGTACTTGAGGATTGGATTGTCGAAAGGAAGTTAGTAGAAGATGTTGTATTCTCCCAATTAAGGACATCAAGGTCTTTAGGAGGAATAGGTCATGACAATGAGGTTATATTGGAGATTGTATTGGATACTCTGAGCGAGACAATGGTAATCTTGTGAATGATCAACATCTGTTCTAGCAAGAGTAAGGAATGTAGGAAGTATGTTGTAAGTGGAATCAAGATCGAGTAAATAGTTCGATTTTTTGGTAGTACAGGTTTCGGAAACCAAATTTATTCAAGGATATCGACTTAAGGAAGAGAAGGTATGTACTCTGAGAGAAGTTTAGAGAAAAATGAAAGAGGAATATGTGTAGTCTCATGCTTAAGGTATAGCGAGACTAGTGCGATGATTTTAGGAGACAATTATCCTAAGATAATTATGACCTTGAGGATGGTCACGAGTTAGTACAAGAATAGTACGTGGAAGTAGGCTGTGCGAGATAGTAGTATGGTTGAGGAAACAAATCGTTTTCCAGGAGCTAGTACTTGATGCAATGATTAAGGATACTAAGATCAGGTAAGGAGATTATGGTGGAACCGGTCCCTTTGGCTTAGCGATGCTAGTTTCGGGGTCGAAACTTTTTTAAGGGGGTAGTGTTATAATGCCTCGTTTTTTTGAGTTATTCGGCCAAGTTTCGGGGTCGAAACTTCTTTTTAGGGGGAAGTGATGTAATACCCCTCATTTTTAGTAAGGGTATTTGGGTAATTTCCCAAACCCTCGTCAATTATTCGAGACGCGTTAGGCGAAGTTCGGAATTTCTGTATCATGTTTGATTTCTGTATTATTCCTAGAGCATTGGAAAATACATTCGACGTATTATCGAGGCTTAGAATATTTGTTTGGGTACAAATATTTATGATCAGGGGTTTTAAACCCATGCCAAACCTTTTCTCGGGCAAACAGACGCGAAAAGGGCAATTCCGCGACCGTGGAATAATAGCTCCCAGAGGAGCTGGGCTTTGAATTTTCCGCGACCGCGGCAGAACCCACCGCGATCCCTCGCTCCACCGTTGATCTTGTCAGGCTACTCTCTCTCCTTGGCCTATAAAAGGAGACGATCTGGGAGGGTTGAGAGCACTCTAATCCCGATCTCTCTCCCTCAAGGTGCTTGTCGCCAGAGTTGAGATTTTGTCGGAGCCTTCACCAAGGGTTGTAGCAGCCTCGGAGCAGTGCATTGGAGGCGCAAGGTGCCCAGGAGTGGAAGCCGCCGCGAATCGAGCCCCAAGGAGTCCCCGCCGGTGAGTTCCTCGTTATTTAGGGTCGTCGGAGTTCATGTCCGCGATTGCGGACATGAACTGCCGTGACCGCGGCTGTGACAAGGCCGGCCGCGTCCGTGGCTGCTGCCTTTGGCACTCGCGGACACTCGTCCTCGACGACCGCGACCGCAGCAGTGCCCACCGCGATCGCGGATTGCCTGGGCAATCGTGATCGTGGCATTGGGATTGCCGGTCTCAGTCGGGGCTTTCGTTCTTTCGATTTCGTTCATTCTTTCTTAGATTCGTACCATTTTGGTTGTCGAATCTAACCTAGGGTTTCGTTGTGGGGTCGTTGTCCGTAGGAATCTGTAATCCGGCTTCCGTTCCCGTTCCGAACCTAGAAACCCGTCGTCGCTCTATCATTCATCTAGGATAACGCAAGTGGCGGTTCGCTCTTGCTTAATCATTCCATATTCTATTAATTATCAATTGCTTTTAATTGTTAATTAAATCAGAGTGAACTATTGTTTTCGTTTGGGAACAGGTTTTATAAATCACGTGGTTAAAATAACGCTATTATACTTGTTAATGACTGTAATGGTTTTGTTGTGGATTTAAATGTGAACTTTAATGCTAGATTAGCACGAGTATTCGTAGGAACGATAATTCCTTATGATGATTAGTCGTTTCTTTATAACTCAGTATTAGTGGACCCAGTCTCTAAATGCTTTCCAGATCGTAAACTTTCATAGTTACTTGAGATCGTAAACCTTCGTAGTCATTCGATATCGTAAACTTTTTTAGTTACTCGAGATGATATAATTATATGATAAAAGCTTCAACGTGAATGTGCGTTTTGGAATTAAATAAGATAAGTGCAATTATGCACATAATTAATATACCCTCGGGCGAGGAGTACAACTTGGAAACTCGCCTGGACTTCGGTTAGAGTAAGTTCTCTTTCCAATCTGAATTCGCATTGTGCGGTGAGGTTGGTCGTGGACCCAAATGGTCAAGTCTTTTTAAACGCTTGTGTGAAATTATAACGTTCTCAAACATTTGTCATACTTTCCCGTAAGACTCAATCTTTTGGAGTCTTCTCTTCATACGTTTCCCATAGGGCTCATTTTCCTTTTTAGTGCATATCTAAATACTAATCATTCCGTGAAAGTTTCGGGTTATATATCGTTCCTTCAGTTATTATTCGAGGGACAATGATAGTAAACGGTTACGATTACTAGAACCATTCTGTTTTCACCCTTGCATAGTCTTTCATTAGACTAATCAATCGGGTTTTATTCCTTGCATGGTTGGCTGGTGTCATCCGTCCCTTACGGCACATCAGTGGTAGGGTCCCGAAGTCAAAGTAACCAGTCGAAGAAGAAGAGGTCCCGAAGTCAATGTACTTTTATAACCTAGTCATGTGATAGGTTTATTCTTCAAGTCTTCCGCTGTGTAATTTAAAGTCTTCCGCTGAAATTTCACTTTATTGTAAACTATTCTTGAGAATCTTTTAATAAAAATGGTTGAGTTCCATTTAAAAATGTATTCCGCTGTTTAACCTTTCGTTATTTAATTGTGTTTATTTAAGCTTAATTATTCCAATTAAATCCTTGGGTGACATCGGACAGCAACGTCTGAGGTCACTGGCGTGTGGCATTTCCGACAATAAGTTGGGGGTGTTACAATATAATTTCATGTGTGCTTCTACATAATATTCGTGTATGCTTCTACATAAGTTTGTGTAGGCTACTACATAATATTCGTGTATGATATTATATAAGTTTCGTGTAAGCTACTACATAAGTTCGTGTAGGCCTCTAAATAGTATTCGTGTAGGCTAGATAATTTTGTGTAGGCTATTACATAATATTCGTGTATGATACTATATAGTTTCGTGTAAGCTACTACATAAGTTCGTGTATGCCTCTAAATAATATTCGTGTAGGCGACTACAATATTTGTGTATGTTATTATATAAATTTCGTGTAAGCTACTACATAAGTTTGTGTAGGCCTCTAAATATTATTCGTGTAAGCTATATAATTTTGTGTATGCTTCTACATAATTTCTTGTATGCTATTATATAAAGCATATTACTAGTGTATACTACACCATATTACTGCACAAAATATGTATTCTACACGAAATATTGGTGCATGCATCACACACAATATACCATATAGTGTTGGCTACACGAAATATGTATATGCCTACATAAAAAAGCCACCATTGTATTATACATGAAAAGTCATAATCTATATTATAGTTCATGGCTATTCTGCATCACGCACATAAACTATTCGTGTAGGCATACACATATAGTTGCTCTCGAATTGATTTTTTCGTCTAGCCACCACTATATCCTCCATGCCCATGAGAGGAATTAGGCGTAACATGCTCCATGACCCATAACCCATCACGCACAAGCCTACACGATGCAAAACTACATATAGTTGCTCTCGAATTTATAATATAGTTGCCATCACGCACATCCATTTATAATATAGTTCATGGCTATTCTGCATATCGCCCATGACCCATCACGCACAATCCTACACGAGGCAATTCTACACGAGGTAATTCTTCCATAATTCACATTATACACGAGGCAAATATACACGTACTGGAAATAGCCAGATCTACACTCGACGGACAGTGTTGTGCGGCGGAGCGCGATGTCGTCGTCAACGACTAGGGGAGGAGCGAGCGGGAGGCGCTAGTGAAAGGGCGGTGGTGGTGGTGGTGCGTGGGTGGGTGGTGGTGTGTGGAGACACTAAGGTTTGGTATTTCCTAGTATATGGACTTTAGTGAAGAAGAAGAAGAAGAAAGGTAGTATTGAAGATTTTCCTATTTTTTGTGAAGCAATTATGTAGAGAGGGATATTTTGGTCTAATTGTATTATGGATGAGTTACTAATTCCCTTTTATTATGCTAGGATATGTTTTTGAAACTTCTTAATAAAAATGGTCTATTTATGTCTTTTTCCCAAGGTTTTTCAGATTTTTGTATGTAAAAGAAAATATAAATACAAATTGTATGGGTACCTAATTGGATATGCTTGTAAAACCAAAAATAACAAACCTAAATTTGCTAAATTCAACTTCCAAATGGGTATTTTTGCAAAAAGGCCAAAATAAATTTACTCCTTTTTTTAAGTATATAACATTAGTACTTTAGCAAAATTATTATAAAATCATCAATATAAGGATAAACCAATTTTTTAACAAATAAAATTAAATACTCTATTTAATATTAGTCACAATTACAAACAAAATTACATACTCACAAATCTTTAGAAGAATAGACCTTAAATCTTCGGAATAAATTAAGAGACGGCCCCTTATGAAACAAAAAAAACAAATAAATACTAATGCAAACTTATTATTTATATATTATAAAATAAAAAACAATAATATATTCTATTTCGTGATTCAACCATTTAGTAGATTGGATTGTTTTTATACAGGAAAAAATTAGGTTGGTTGTAACTCTAGTTAGAAAACCATCATAGCGCATCCTTCCGGATGAGAGCACAAAGCTCTAAATCAGAACCAAGGTTCTCAGAGAGGGGAGAATGTCCTAGAAATGCAATTCGATCCGCCACACGATTAACTTCCCTGAAGATGTGAGAGAAGTTGACGTCAGTGAAGGAAACCTGATCCAAGCGGATGTCCGCGATCACCATTTCGATCTTCCAAGGGCTTGACCACAAACCTTTAAGAACATTGATCACACACAGGTTATCACCCTCAATAATAATCTTTTGGATACCAAGTGATTTCGCAATCCAAACCCCATTATAAACATCAATGGTTTAGGACATAAAAACACTAGATTGGCCACATTTAAAACTATCTATTCCAATAATTTATGCCTTTTCATCTCTAATAATTCATCCTATAGATGCAGATCCAGAATCAATTTTAGAACCATCAAAGTTAATTTTGAAAAATCCAATATTTGGCTATTTCCATCTAAGGTTCCTAGTCTTTCTAGGATTCCTGATAAATTTATTACTTTTAGTATTTATCGGGTCCTCGTCCTTAGGATGTTGTGATAAATACCAGTTCTTCATATGTGTTCTAATGAACCTGTTAATATCTTTGATTTGATCCAAGTTACTGGTTCCAAATGTCTTCTGGTTCCTTAGAAACTAGATACTCCACCAAATAGTAGCCGATACTTGAAACTCTTTTTTAGTACTTTTTGCAGAAATATCATTAATAATCTGTTTGGGTCTTATATTATCCGTGTCTAGATTCTAAATGATATCTCTTATTTTCCGATCAAAGGTATTAATGACTTTCCTCGTATAGGGGCATTTGAAGAGGATATGAATGAGGTCCTCAAATAAATTATCACACATTGTACACTAGAGGGGAAAATGGACACCTTTTAATGTAAGTCTTGCTTTTTTGGGGAGGCCATTATTGATTATTCTCCAAAGGAAATTTTTTATTTTAGGTGTCACATTTAATTTCCATAACCAAGAGGTATCATCACTAGGATTAGTATTTTTATTTGTTAGAAGTTTAAAGGCAGATTTCGTGGAGCACCAACCATCAGGGCTAGTCCGCCAATAAAGTCTATCATGGATATCATTTTTAGAAATTTGAATTTGTGTAATCATGGAAACAATATTATTGGGAAGGACTTTTTGAAGTTCCGGTACATTCAAGTTTTTATCATTTTTAATAAAATGGCTCACTCTAAGGTTAACATTAATCAAATTATCATTTAGACTTTCATCTATCAATTTAGTCGATAGAACCCAAAGGTCTGTCCAAAATTTGATTGTGTTCCTGTTACTAGCAAGCCAGGAAATACCATCAAAGAATGAGTTCTTAAGCTCCATCAGCTTACTCCACTGCCAAGAAGTGTTTGATTTTTTGTGTAATCAGAGATGGTTTTTGTTTTGAGGTATTTTTCAGAAATAATTCTTACCCATAGGTTATCCGATTCTGCTAAGATCTTCCAAAGAAGTTTCATCTGTAGTGCTTGATTCATAGATTTAGCCTTTCTTGTTACCAAACTACCTAAGTATTTGATAGGTGTCATTTCATGCACCTTAACTATTGATTATTGACACAATTTAGATGAAGTTTTGGTGTAGAATTAGGCTAAGTCTGTAATCCAGGGGAAGAGTTGAAGCAGTACAAATATGAAGGTTTTACAGCTTAGTGAAGAGGATAGAAGATGAAGGAGAAGATCTGCCCAGAACTAATGAAGAAAGCTACCTCAAGTGGTAGTACAGGAGAGCAGACGCAAGGATGAAGAAGCTGGCCAATACCGCCCCGCGCCAGAAGCCACCGCCTCGCGGTAGGATATTACCGCCTCGCGGTGGAAGAGAAGATTGCGCGGCCAGCGTGTCATTTGTTTCTACTTTAGTATATTTGGATTTTATGTCTTATTATATTTTATTTCCTTATTTTTTTTGTTAGGTTAATTTTCTAAGAACCTATATAAGATCTCTTTTGTTAATTTTGAGAGGAGTTCGGTCCTCTCTCTTTTGTCTATTCAACTTCTAGGTTTTTGAACAATGGATAGCTAAACACTTTTGTTTCGCTAGACAATTGAAGCACGACAATGAATTGGTTGTGAGATTTCTATTCCGTGTTCTATATCTTATTAAGTTGGATTGATTCTCTTGGTTAAATTGTTTATTGATTTATGTTGATTCTTCTAGTGTAGCTAACTAGGTTTTTCGACATCTATCATATTGCTAGGATTGCATATAGGGGTTCCGAGTGCATGTCTAGTGGTAAACACAATTGTGCGTATAGGGGTTCCGAGCGTACAATTATGAGTGAGAATCAGTTGCATGTGAGTAGGGGAGTGAGTACTTGTGCACTATAAAAAGAAACCAGAAGCTGAAGGGCAAGGAAAAAGTCAAGGTTAGCGAACGCGTATCTGCTGTATTCCAGAGGCGTATGCCAAAGAAGTGCGGAGACCCAGGTATGTGGAGCATTCCTTGTATTATTGGAGGCACTAAGTTTGAAAAAGCTATGCTTGATCTTGGTGCCTCCATTAATGTGTTACCCTATTCTCTCTACGAATCTCTTGGACTTGGACCTCTGCAGGAAACAAGAATTGTAATTCAATTGGCTGATAGGTCTAGTGTCTACCCTAGGGGAGTAATAGAGGATGTCCTTGTTATGGTTGATAAATTGATATTCCCTGCAGATTTTTTTGTCTTAGATATGGAAACAGATACGAAGGCAACTCCTATACTGTTAGGTAGGCCATTTTTAAAAACTGCTAAGACTAAACTTGATTTGCAAAGTGGGACACTTTCGATGGAATTTGACGGGGAGAAGGTGGAATATAACATTTATGAAGCCATGAAACACCCCGCTGAAGACCATTCTCTATGCTCCATTGATGTGATCGATTCTATTGCACAGGATGTCTTTGATATTTCTGGTCCTGATGAGTTGATGACCATTGTTGAAAATAATTTGGACTTGTCCTATGAGGAATACTCTTTACCCTCTAACATGCAGGAAGTCATCTCTCAGCTGGATGCCCATGGTAAGTACTCTGCAGATCCTTTGGGCGTTGGCCCCATTTTACTAAGCCCGAGAGAAAGGCTCGTTCCTTCTGTTGAACAGTCTCCCGAGATCGAATTGAAGCCGCTGCCAGACCATCTCAAGTATGCTTTTCTTGGAGCCAACGACACCCTGCCGGTCATTGTGTCTAGCAAGCTATCTGCGGACCAGGAAATGAAGCTATTAGGCATGCTCAGGGAGCATAAAACCGCGATTGGATGGACCATTGCAGACATAAAAGGGATAAGTTCCTCGACTTGTATGCATCGGATTCTACTTGAAGACGGAGCTAGACCATCCAGGCAGCCACAGAGAAGGCTCAATCCTCCGATGATGGAAGTGGTGAAGAAAGAAGTGCTAAAACTCCTCAAGGCTGATATGATCTTCCCTATTTCGGATAGCCAATGGGTAAGTCCAACCCAGGTGGTCCCTAAGAAAGGAGGTATTACTATAGTGGAGAATCAACAAGGAGAGTTAGTTCCCACCAGGACCACCACAGGATGGAGAGTGTGCATCGATTACCGTAAGCTGAATGCGGTAACTCGAAAGACCATTTCCCCCTGCCCTTTATTGATCAAATGCTAGAACGCCTTGCTGGGCGCCCCTACTACTGTTTTCTCGACGGATATTCAGGATACTTCCAGGTGTCCATTGCGCCAGAAGACCAAGAGAAAACCACTTTTACATGTCCCTTTGGCACCTTTGCATACCGCACAATGCCATTCGGATTGTGTAACGCACCCGGTACATTTCAATGATGTATGGTTAGTATCTTCTCTGAATATGTTGAGAAATTCATTGAGGTATTTATGGATGACTTTACAGTGCATGGGACTAGCTTTGATTCATGTTTAACCCATTTGGCCCTCGTACTAAAACGATGTGTTGATACCAATTTGGTTTTAAATTATGAAAAGTGTCATTTTATGGTAGAACAGGGGATAGTACTGGGTCATATTGTCTCTGCTAGAGGTATTGAGGTCGATAAGGCGAAGATTGATGTAATTCAGTCTTTGCCTTATCCTACTAATGTGCGTGAAGTGCGTTCCTTTTTAGGTCATGCAGGTTTCTACCGAAGATTTATCAAGGACTTCTCAAAAATCTCTTCACCCCTATGCGAGCTACTGAAGAAGGAAGTGACCTATGCATTCATCGATGAGTGCAAGAAAGCGTTTGATTGCCTAAGAGAACGTCTGACAAGTGCACCTATCATTCAGGCACCTGACTGGTCTCGCCCATTTGAGATCATGTGTGACGCCATCGATTATGCAGTTGGAGCAGTTCTAGGACAGAAAGTGGGACGGGCATCCCATGTGATTCATTATGCCTCCAAGACTCTGAATGGAGCCCAGAGGAACTACTCCACCACTGAGAAGGAAATTCTAGCGGTTGTCTTTGCCTTGGAAAAGTTTAGGCAATATCTTTTGGGAGTCAAGGTGATTATCTACACAGATCATGCTGCTCTTCGTTACCTGATGACGAAGAAAGAAGCAAAGCCAAGACTAATTCGATGGGTTCTCCTTCTCACTGAATTTGATGTGGAGATCCATGATAAGAAGGGAGCAGAGAACCTAGTAGCAGATCACCTGAGTAGGCTCGTCCATGAGGAAGATAAGCCCGGAGAATAGAGCCCCATTCATGGAACCTTCCCAGATGACACACTTTTTATAATCGAGGGAAGTTCAGAAAACAAACACCGCCCCGCGGTCCCCACCGCCGCAACCCGGCGAGTCGTAGCCAGTATGAAGTTGGAGATGTCACCGCCCCGCGGTGGTGACCACCGCGCCCCGGCAGTAGATTTACGTGAGAACCAGGAAGGCTCACCGCGACCCGCAGCGATAGCACCGCCCCACGGTCACATCTCTAGAGTAACACTTTGCTCTGGAGACACCTCTGACCCTCCCTCTCACATAGCCATGGACGTCTTCGGAATCCGTTCTTTCAGACCTTGGTACGCAGATATCGTCAACTATCTGGTTCGAGAGGAAATACCCCCAGATTACACCAGAGCTCAAAAGGCGAAGATACGGAGAGAAGCTCGCCACTATGTATGGGATGATCCTTACCTGTGGAAGCATTGTGTCGATCAGGTAGTGCGCCGATGCCTCCAAGACAATGAGGTACAATCTGTCCTTAACTTTTGTCACTCTGAAGCATGTGGGGGTCATTTTGGAGCGAATAGGACTGCTAGGAAAGTATTGGAGGCATGATTTTATTGGCCACACATCTTTAGGGATGCTTACGCCTTCTGCAAATCATGCGATCGATGCCAACGGGTTGGAAACATCACCAGAAGGAATGAAATGCCGCAATCATCATTAATCTTTTGTGAGGTCTTTGATGTCTGGGGCATGGATTTTATGGGACCCTTTCCTAGCTCTCATGGGAATCTATATATATTGCTTGCGGTGGACTACGTTTCCAAGTGGGTGGAAGCGAAGGCCACCAGGACTGATGATTCTAAAGTTGTGGCAAGTTTTCTCAAGGAAAATATTTTCTCAAGATTTGGAATACCCAAATCTTTAATCAGTGACAGGGGAACCCATTTCTGCAACAAGACAGTGACTGCCCTACTGAAGAAGTATCACGTCACCCAGAGAATCTCTACGGCCTACCATCCTCAAACTAATGGGCAGGCCGAGAACTCCAACAGAGTGATTAAATCTATACTGGAGAAGACAGTAGCAGTTAATCGGAGGGATTGGAGCACCAAGCTCAATGATGCGTTGTGGGCATACCGTACAGCTTTCAAGACTCCGATAGGAATGTCCCCTTTCCGGCTGGTATTTGGAAAAGCTTGCCACCTCCCCGTAGAGCTTGAGCATAAAGCGTGGTGAACAATAAAGAAATGCAACATGCAACTGGATGAAGTGAGGGATTTCCGTAAGCTACAGCTGCAAGAACTGGAGGAATTACGCCTTGAAGCCTATGAGAACTCTGTTAACTACAAGGCGAAGACCAAGCAGTGGCATGACAAGCATATTCTGCGAAAGGATTTTAAGCCAGGAGATAAGGTCCTCCTATTTCAATCTCGGCTCAAGCTCTTTGCTGGGAAACTGAGGTCCAAATGGACGGGTCCTTATGAAGTTGCTGGAGTTCACCCCCATGGTGCCATCGGACTGACAAACCCCAAGACAGGCAACATCTTCAAAGTGAATGGCCACAGGCTGAAACCCTATTATGGAGGCTTCGATCCAACCCATGTTGATGCAATAAGTTTCGAAAGCCCTGAAGCTGAAACACGGTGAGCCACAGCCTACGTCGAGCCAACGACGTTAACCAAGGCGCTGTCCGGGAGGCAACCTGGGTTAGTTATTTGATATTTTCTTTTCATTAGATTATTTTCGTAGTTTATTTTTGCTTTGTTTCGTCCACCTGTTACTCACATTTCAGGTACGAAAGTAAATCCGAGAAGAGACGTGGTACCCAACTCGTCCCACCGCCCCGTGGTGGAGGTCTGGTATGATTGCTCAACTCAGAAAAAAAAAACAAGAAATAAAGGGCCCCGAAAAAACCTTAAACGAGTGAGTAATATTTTTATTTCTTGAGTTGGATACGAAGGATTTGACGGTGTCAGTTGGATCGCCCCGCGGTCCGGTACCTACTTTTACACTTAACACCCCATAAACTCTCCCGCCAAACCCTAATCCCCTTTTTCTTTCTCTTCCCCGTCTCTCTCTCTGCCGCACCCCCATTCCAAGATCTCAAACCCTTAACCCAAAGCTTTACCCGCCCCAATCTCCCTTGTTCCTAGCCTTGGTAGTGGCAACCTTTAACCCAACTTTGATCTCCTCTACCCAAACCTCCCTTTGTAACGATTTCCGAACTTCCCCGTGGTGGTTAGTAGTTGAAGGGGGTGACATTTTGTTCTGGTGGTGTGATCGGTGCAATCTGGGTGTTCTTCCGGTTGTTCGGTGGTGTTAGAGGAGGAATTGAGCAGTGACCGCCTCGCGTTGCAGTCTCGCCGCCTCGCGCAAATCGGATTTTGAATTTGGAGAAGAAGGTGAACAGTCTCCGCCCTGCGTCCACTTCACCGCGGCCCGGCTACTACACTCAGTAATCATCACCGCCTCGCGGTGACACTCATTATTCATTCTTCAGCGGGTTGCCAGTCTTTCTTGTCTAGTTCTTTTGATTCGAGCGCCTATTTCCTTATACAATGTTGAGAGCTAGGAAGGTTGGGATGACCGAGGAGGAGTGTAAGGTGTATGATGTGGTGTCAGCGAGACACGTACAGCCGACTCGTTTCTTTGATAGGGGAGCGCTAGCTGAATTGGGTTTGTTAGAAATGACTCAACAATGTCTGGACAGGATGGGATTGGGGGGCTTCCTAGACAAATGCGCCCCCGTGTTCCCTGAACTCTGCTACCAGTTTATAGCCACTTTGTCTCGAAACCACACGCGACGAATCATTGATGGTAGGGAGCAGAAACTCCTAGCGGGAATCACCTTCAAATATGAGGGTCGGAGTTATGGTATTCCTATAGAGGAAATTCGGGAGCTGCTGGCTGTGTCGAAACCAGCTACTGAGAAGTGGAGGCAGGGTCCCGACAAGGCGGACATTAAGGAATTCTGGACCACCGCAACAGGAATGGCTGAATATCAAAAGAGGAGGGAGAATAGTAACAACATTGTCCACCCCTGCTTCCGCTTGGTCTACACTGTGTTGCTTCAGACATTTTGTGGGTGTATGGAGGAGAGAAAGGTTTCTCTGAAGCGCCTTGGTCTTTTCTCCCCGATGATTGATCCTTTGGATGAGGTGACCCCTGGATGGGTTGTCATATGGCTGCATGAGCTGAAGCAGATTCGCGAGGGCGCCGGGCGAGACATTGTTCAGGGTGGACTGATCACCTTGGTTGTTGCGGCCAGGATTTTGATGGACACCATTCCTCCGCCGCTCATCCCTATTCGCTACAACATCCCATATCTGCGATGGTGTGGTATGCTGACCATATCTCAGGGGCAGTATCTGTGGTGCTCCTACGGAGGTCACCTGTTGCGCCTCCCTCGTCCTTTGGCCTACCCACGAGATTTCACAGGCTGGTACATCCCGTCTGACGCTGATATTATTCCTTCCGACGATGAGGCTGATCCGCCGGCTGCTATTCCCATGATTATGGATGTCGATCCCCCTGCTTCTGGTGTTGCCTCCACATCTGCATCGCCTTCTGAGTTTTCTTGGGACGAGATGTTCATCCATTTTGATGCCTTCACGCTGCGTCAGGAGGCTGCGATCGAGGCGACACTAGCTCGGCTGCGGACTATACAAGCTGACATTGCACGCGATATCACGGACCAGCTGAGTGCAGCTGAGGCCTTCATGCAGGAGCAGTACTTTGGGCGGCATCCACCTCCACCGAGCTTTCCACCGTATCCACCTTTCCAGTGAGTCTTTGTTATTTTCTCCCTATTTTGTTTTGTTTTCGTCTTTACATTGAGGACAATGTGTGTTTCAAGTGTGGGGAGGGATTTAGACTCACTGTTTATCATAGCTAGTGTACAGATTTTATTCTTGCATTTCGCATTTCTATTCAAAAAGAAAAGAAAAGAGTGATTCTAGGATTTCTCTCTAGACCAGGGCAAAAGTGGACTGGAGTGATGTGAGCACATGTGAGACGTCTAGTAAAATGAAATGAGTAGCTTGGTGAAAACCCGAAAGGGTACCTCGGCAAGATGAGCGAAAAAGAAGAAGAGTGATTCTAGGATTTCTCTCTACCTGTTGGCGAGGCGTCATAAGAAGAGGCGGTATAAGGAGTTCGGGTAGGTCACTTTGGATCAATAAGAAGCTAGACATGAGTTAGGAATAGATTCATCTCGCATCATGTGTTTTGGTTGTCTGGGGCTGATTGTTGAGTTGTTGTAGTCATTGGTATCATCTGTTGTCACACTTCCTGAGGCCTTGATATTTGATGAGTGGAGTATGATTGATTTGATTTAATTGGGACGAGTATAGGTCTAAGTGTGTGTAAGATCCCGTATATTTGTACGAATAAATTTCGAATTTTCTTAAGCCCGTATTGCAAGCCAGATTAAATTCGGGGACGTATGAACATTCAGTGTAATGTTTGGTCTCTGTAATATTTTTCTGAGCAATATAAAATAAAGTTAACGTATTTTTGGGTTAAATGATCGTTCGTGTACAAATATATTTAACCTGGGGTTAAGTAAAACTTACCACTTATGGTAAGTGACGACAAAAGCCAAAAGAGTCGGCCAAGGCCCTCACCGCACCCGGCGGCAAGGCCATTACCGCACCCCGCGGCCACCTCTGACGCGCAGCCATTTGCAGCTGGCAACCAACTTGACACGCCTGGCGCCTAGCCTTGCTGACTCGTCGGGGCTACAAGGCCTAGCTGGTACACGTCTTGGGGCACTTGTCTTACAAGGGCTCTTTGTGGTTTGCTTATAAAAGGAGAGACGAAGCCATGGGAGAAGCCAGAAGTCGGCTCCTCACCATCTTCTTCCTCCTTTCTCTGTCAGAAAATCCGGAAATCAGCTTCTGAGCTGAACTTCGAGCTCCGTTTGTGATCGATTCTGTCATTCGTTTGGCGAGATCAAAATTGCATATTGAAGGTGAAGTGTAGCTTAAGAGGGTGAGAAGAATAGCCAAGCTCGATTCGAACTAGAAGTCGATCGAAAGTTGGTAAGAAAACCCTTGAAAGTCACTGTTTTCACCTTCGAATTTTGTGACTTTTGCTGAACTTTGAATCCGATTTTCGTGGTTGTTTGGGCTTTGTTTTGATCCGTTCTCAGGAGGCTTTTGAAGCTTGTTGGAAGCTTAATAAGGTGGTAGAATCGAGCAAAGGAGAATCGAAGCCAAAGGGGTTCGATTTGGGTGAGTTGTGCTCGTTGCCGCCTCTGCCCTCTGCCTGTGCGCCGCACCCGGCGGTGATATGCCTGCCGCCCCCCGCGGCAGCCATGCCGGTTGAGTGTTGTGGTGTTGGGCATGGGCTAAGGCCCCGTTCTTTGATTCGTATTCCATTAGATTCGTATATATAGATATTGAATCTAAATTGAGGTCTTGTTATGGGTCGTTCCATATGGATTTATTATCCAGGATCTGTTCCCGTTCCGGACTCGGAAACCCTTTTATTCTAAGCTTTCGTCAGATCCAAGGCAAGTGGCGGTTCGCTCTTGCTTATCATTCCATATTTCTATTAATTATCAATTGCTTAATTGTTAATTAATTTGGATTGATTATTGTTCATGTCTGGAATCGTTTTATGAAATATCTTTGGAAAGATAAAATGAATATTATAATAGGTTGTATATCTGCTAGAACAACGCTATTATATATATATGATCTAGATTGAAATATATCTAGGATGTTGGCCTTAATGGCTTTATTATGATTGACTGTTCTGAACTGCTTAGTTAGAACGAGTATTTGTAGGAACGCTACTCGGTATCTCTCAGTGAGTACTAGTCGTTTCTTTATAACCAAGTGGATGGGATGTCCAGGCCCCAACACTTTTCTTTGGTCATGACCTTCTCCTATCCGAGTATAGGGGATGTGCACAACAGCTGGTGCCAATCTCTGGGATTTAGTCCCAACTCTCTATATCTCAATATCCGCCGAGGATGAGATTTTAAAAGCTTGAAACGTGAATGAGCGTTTTGGAATTAAATAAGATAAGTGCCCGAGTTCACATAATTAATTTACCTCCGGCGAGTAGTGCAGCTAGGTGATAGTGCAGCTAGGAAATTCCCCCTGACTTGAATGTAGTATGTTCTCTTTCCGATCTGGATTCGTATCATGCGGTGATTCGCATTATACGGTGAGGTTGGTCGTGGACCGAAGCATCTCAGTCAGTCTTTAAATGTATATGTATATATATATATATGAACTTATAATGTTTCAGACATTGTCATGCTTCCGATAAGACTCACTCTTTTGGAGTCTTCCCTTGGATTAATTCCTATAAGACTCATTTCCGTTGGAGTCTTCTCTTGATCATGTCTTTTGATATATTCCAGTAGAAGTATGATGGTTGGCTATCGTTATCGGTTATTATCCGAGAAACGATGAGTCTAACCTAATATGACTGCTTCGAACCACTCTGCTTTATTCCCTTTCTAGTCTATTCATTTAGACTAGTCAACCGTAATTATTCCTTGCATGGTTGGCTGGTGTCATCCGTTCGATTCGGCACATCAGATAAGTTGCCACTCCACGAAGGCTAAGAACGACTATGACGGGAGGTGTTTTTGACAAGTTTATTCAGGTTGAGATCCTTGGCGTTGATCGCTATGGTCAAAACTTGTTTTACCTTTAAAGACTTCCGCTATGTATTTACTCTGAAACAATGTTTTATCCTACGGGGATTGGGTTGTAATCCCCTGACTTATGTTTGAACCGTTGGTTTATGGATTATATAAATGTTATGTATGATTTGAATAATCCGGTTTAGCCTTGGGTGGTTTGGGAGGTGAAATTCTGAAATCACTGACAAACCATTTACTCGTTTTATACTGAGGAAAGTTTTCAAAGAACTTGAAATTGAAAAGACATATCTTAATACCGTTCATAGTCGTGCCTTCTTCTTTGGTCTAATATGGAAAGCAAACTTCTATATTTAGAAAGACTAATTTCCTTCTCGTCGCCTATAGGATATGGGCGCGTGCTTATCCTTTCAAAGGGACTCGGAGGAGATTGAGATGGCTCCATCATCTCCCGACAGATTTAACCTTCCTATTCCCCAGCGGCATTTCAAAATCAGAAGCTCAAGCAAATCACCAGAGGATGAGGAGGAGGTGAAGCTCGTCCTTCCCGAATCAGTGGTGTTGAGGTCCGATAATGCGGTGATTCCAGTCGTGGAACTTGTTGTACCATCAAGGGTTGAGCCATCGAGGTATGCCCAAGGCTATTACGACAACGATTACACGATTAACACTATTCCGGAAGGGTATGAGGAAGAAGAGGAAGATGAAGAGACTATGGAGGTAGACATTGATGGTGATACGTCAGGGTACACCGGAGAATATCTTGATGAAGATGCAAAAATTGAGTCAGTCCCCGGGATGGATTCCGAGGAAGATCCTGAGGAAGATCCCGAAGAAGAGGATCCACAGGAAGAAGAAAGCCCTGAAGAAGTTCAAGGGGGACAAGAACAAGAGCTTGAAGAGATGAGGCAGTTACTAGTGGACCAGGAAGACCCTGGAATGCAAGCTATCTACCCAGACCCATTAGTTGAGCCTGAGTATGTACCGTTCACTAGTGCAGAGTGGGAAGCACTCTACATCGAGTATGGTCTCAGGGAGGATAACAACTCACGCTATGATTTGGAAGACGCTCCGCCTCATCGTGCTCGAAGAAGGCGAAGGTCAAGTCCCGAGTTACGTGGGATCCTTCGTCAGAGCCAACAGAGGAGAGAGGAAGGTCAACGTGATATTGAAGAAATGGAACGTGCTCAAAGACAGGCAATAATTGGAGAGGAAAGTCAGAATGGTCAGGATTCTCGTATAAGGCCAAAGACACCGAAATCCAAGAATGAATTGTGTGCCCCAGGGCCAAGTCAGGCGAGAGATCAGTCATCTGATTCTGATGAGGAGCCTCGTCCAAAGAAGCCTTGCATGAGTAGCATTCCATACAGGAAGCGTTTTAGGGGTCTGTGAAGAAAGGACCAGTATAACAAATAGTAGTACTTATGTATAATAGTCGGATATTATATGATGTAGTACTAAATTCTTAGAGCAATTTTGTCAAAAGCTCTAAAGAATTATTTTTGTTGAACCTTGCGGCGATGTTAAGAAGTTCATCATATATATATATTACCAAGTTGATCTATTCTGAGTTGATTTTATTACATTTAATATGCTGAAGAGATATTAATATAACGAATCCTTGGAATTTGATCGGTAAACAGATGGTGAACACGAGAAACAACCGTAACGGTACTGGACCTAGTGGTCATCTCAGACTAGATGGAAGGGATGCTGCAAACCTTGAGGAGGTGCATGACTCTGCATCCAATGCTAACCCTGAGGGCAATGGCCAAGCTCCGGCCAATGCTCCTATGGTGTTCGATGAGGCAGCAGTTGCAGCAATCCGAGGGATTGTGATGCAAGCAATGGCTGATCTCTACGACCAAATGCACCTCAGGCACAAGGAGTGCCAATTCCTCCACCAGTTCCCAGGGTTGGAGCACCAGAAGTTCAGGAACCCATGATACAAGACAATGCAGACGGGAATAGAAACAATTATGGTCGAGCTCTAAAGACCATAACTTCTATGAGACCCGACTGTTACAATGGGAAGGGTGAGCCAGTTCGTGTAACTCACTGGTTTTCCCATATGGAAAGATTATTCCATAACGTGGAATGCACTGAAGCTGAGAAAATGCATATAACATCTCTTCAACTGAAAGAAGATGCCATTGAATGGTGGGAAAGTAGTGGTCTTGCAGACAGCCCTGAGTTGAACTGGGCAATGTTCAAGACTAAAATGATTGATCGTTTCTTTCCTCAAGCCATGAGAGAGGAGAAACGCAAAGAGTTTTTATATCCAAAGACTGATGGGCTGAAGGTGACTGAGCTTGCTTCAAAGTTCAATCATCTATTGCAGTACGCTGGACCGGAAGTATCCAGTGAGGAGCAGAAAATCAGGTACTTCCATGAATGGATGAGTCCTGATATTAAGCCATGGATGATGCACCACACTTGCTCTACTTTGGAGCAATATGTGAATGCAGCCTATAAAGTGGAGGCGACTCTCGAGGAGTCAACTAGAAGACGCAACCGCCAAAGATCTATGCAGAATCAATCTCAGGCAAGTGGTTTTAAACGTCCTGCGCCGTCGTCGAATTTTGCTAAATCTGGCAGGGCAAAGACTGAGATGACTCAGAGTGGGTCTACACAGCAGTCTGGCCAAAGTAAGAAGCCTATCCAATGTTTTAACTGTGGTACGCTAGGACACAAGAGTAACGTGTGTCCTAGGGAGAAGAAGACTTGTTTTGCTTGTGGCAAAGAAGGACATTTGTAGATGTTTTGTCCGAAGAACAAACAGATGGGTGCTGAGTCGCAGCAGGGATCTGTGAATCAAAGCAACCGGCCTAGATTCAAGCCAGTAGAGAGTCCTAGTCCGTCGACTCAGACTACTGCTCAGAACAAGGGGAAAGCCCCAGCTGTGTCCGGAGGACAAGGTCAGCGCTTGTACGAGATGCGTAAGGCGGATGGATCCAACACTCTGATTGCTCAAGGTACCCTATACCTCCACTCTACTCCAGTATGCATTTTGTTTGATTCGGGTGCTACCCATTCCTTTATCTCTGAGAGCTATGTTAGCAAGTTAGGATTAGTTTGCAACAAAGCTTGTGAGCCTTTTGTTGTGAGTCTTCCTAATGGAAATCAATTAGTGGGAACCAAACGTCTGTCAGAATTCCCAGTTACCATTCAAGGTAAGGAATTCGACGCAGATTGGATCTGCATTGATATGGCTCCTTATGACATTATCCTTGGTATGGATTGGTTGACGCGTCATGGAGCGGTAATCGACTTTAATTCGAGAACTGTGACGGTTTCATCGAAGGGCCAACATATATGTAAGTTTAAGGGTCGAAATGAAGCGGATACCGGCAAGCTCATCAATGCGATGGCTGCGTTTAAGCTACTTCGACAAGGTTGTGCCGGGTATCTCTGTTACCTGGATGAGCCCAAGAAAGAGGAACCATCAGTACTTGATATTCCAGTTGTTAGGGAATTCCCGGATGTTTTCCAGGAGGAAATTCCTGGATTACCACCGCATCGCATCGTAGAGTTTACGATTGATCTTGAGCCTGGTACTGCACCAATTTCTAAAGCACCGTATCGGATGGCTCCTGCCGAGATGCAAAAGCTGAAGAAGCAGCTGAAGGATCTTCTTGACAAAGGATATATAAGACCGAGTGCATCACCTTGGGGTGCTCCGGTTTTGTTTGTTAAGAAGAAGGATGGATCGTTTAGACTTTGCATCAATTATCGTGAGTTGAACAAAGTTACGATCAAGAACAAATATCCTTTGCCTAGGATCGATGATCTGTTAGATCAATTGCAGGGAGCAAAAGTCTTTTCCAAGATCGATCTGAGATCCGGTTACCACCAACTCAGGATTCGTGAGAAAGATATTCCGAGGACAACATTCCGGACGAGATATGGTCACTACGAGTTTGTAGTTATGCCATCAATGACATTTTGATCGACGACATTTTGATTTACTCTCCGAGTGAGAAAGCTCACGAGGAACATCTGCGAATTGTCTTGTCAATTCTTAGACAAAATGAGCTTTATGCGAAATTGTCTAAATGTGACTTTTGGATCAGAGAAGTGGCTTTTTTAGGCCACGTGATCAATGAGAATGGGGTGATGGTCGATCCCCAGAAGATTGAAGCTGTGGAAAATTGGAAACGTCCTCAGAATGTGAAGGATGTGCGCAGTTTTCTTGGACTTGCTGGATACTACAGACGGTTCGTAGAGGGATTTTCTAAGATCGCTCTACCTATGACCGGTTTACTCCGCAAGGTCCATAAGAAATTTGTCTGGAATGACAAGTGCGAGGCCAGTTTTCAGAAGTTGAAACAGTGCTTAACCTCTGCACCTGTTCTAGCGCTGCCAGAAGGGAATGATGGGTATGTGGTTTATAGTGATGCTTCTAAAAGTGGTTTGGGTTGTGTGTTGATGCAGAAGGGCAGAGTGATTTCTTATGCATCTCGACAACTAAAAACCTATGAAGAAAACTATCCGACACATGACCTTGAACTAGCAGTGGTAGTGTTTGCATTGAAGATATGGAGGCATTACCTCTATGGTGTAAAATGCCAAGTCTTCACTGATCACAAGAGTCTCAAGTATGTATTCACTCAGAAGGAATTGAATATGAGACAGCGAAGCTGGTTAGAACTACTTAAGGATTATGATCTTGAACTGCTTTACCATCCGGGCAAGGCTAATGTGGTAGCCGATGCACTGAGCCGAAAGACACCACCTGAGATGGTAGTGGCACTTCTCACTGCTCAAGCCCAACTGAACCCGATGATGCATGAAGCCGAAGTCTTGTATGATCAACGTAGAGGATGCTTGAGTATGTTGGAAATTCAGGCTACGCTACTTGATCAAATACGAGAAAAGCAGATCGACGATATCATTCTGGTAAAGCTAAGCAGTGAGGTGTTGAATGGGAAGGGTTTCGGTTTTGTGATTCAGGAGGATGGATCACTTTGGTTTCAAGACCGTATTTGTGTGCCTGACATTGATGGTCTTCGCCAATTGGTGATGAGAGAAGCCCATTCATCAGCTTACTCTGTACATCCTGGCTCTAGCAAAATGTATAAGGACCTCCGGAAGCAATTCTGGTGGACAAACATGAAAGGGGATGTAGCAGAATTTGTAGCAAAATGCTTGACTTGTCAGAAAGTCAAGATAGAACACCGTAGGCCAGGCGGTGAATTGCTACCTCTTCCAGTGCCAGAGTGGAAGTGGGAAGATATTGCTATGGACTTTGTCACTGGATTACCCAAGACTAGAACCCGGAAGGATGCTATATGGGTAATTATTGACAGACTTACGAAGAGTGCGCACTTCGTGGCTATTAAGTCAACGTAGGGAGTTCCGAAGTTAGCCGAAGTGTTTTTGCACGAGATTGTCCGGTTACATGGTATTCCCAAAACCATTGTCTCGGATCGTGATGGTCGTTTCACATCCAGATTTTGGAAGGAACTCCATAAGGCTATGGGAACCGAGCTGAGATTTAGCACTGCCTTTCATCCTCAAACGGATGGACAGTCTGAGAGGACTATCCAGACTTTGGAGGATATGCTGAGAGCGTGTGTACTCGATCGTCCGACTAGCTAGGAAGACAGCCTGAGTCTAATCGAGTTCACAAACAATAATAGTTGGCATGCTACTATCAAAATGGCACCATTTGAAGCCTTGTATGGTCGGAAGTATAGATCACCAATTTTTTGGGATGAGAATGCCGACAAGATTCTTCTCGGACCAGAATTGGTCGAGAGAACTGCTGCAGATATTACATTGATCAGACAAAGAATGTTGACAGCCCAAAGTCGACAAAAGTCTTACGCAGACCCGAGGCGTAGGAATGTCGAATTTGAGGTTGGCGACAAGGTGTTTGTTAAGGTATCTCCATCCAGAGGAGTATTCAGATTTGGTACACGTGGAAAGCTTAGTCCTCGCTACATGGGACCATTTGAGATTCTTGATAGAGTAGGATCTCTAGCATACCGGTTGGCATTGCCGCCATCAGCACATCCTGTGCATAATGTATTCCACGTCTCTCTCTTGAGGAACGTATGAAGAGGCACCCGTACGCATTCTAGAGCGTCGTGTGAAGCAGTTGCGCAACAAGGTCGTACCTTTGGTACGAATTCTGTGGTCCAAGTCAGGAACCGAGGATGTTACCTGGGAGACTTGGGAAACGGAAGAGGATATGAGTAGATGCTTTCCCGAGATGTTTGCGACCCAAGTTTCGGGGTCGAAACTTCTTTTAAGGGGGGAGTGATGTAAGATCCCGTATATTTGTACGAATAAATTTCGAATTTTCTTAAGCCCGTATTGCAAGCCAGATTAAATTCGGGGACGTATGAACATTCGGTGTAATGTTTGGTCTCTATAATATTTTTCTGAGCAATATAAAATACAGTTAACGTATTTTTGGGTTAAATGATCGTTCGTCTACAAATATATTTAACCTGGGGTTAAGTAAAACTTACCACTTATGGTAAGTGATGACAAAAGCCAAAAGAGTCGGCCAAGGCCCTCACCGCACCCGGCGGCAAGGCCATTACCGCGCCCCGCGGCCACCTCTGATGCGCAGCCATTTGCAGCTGGCAACCAACTTGTCATGCCTGGCGCCTAGCCTTGCTGACTCGTCGGGGCTACAAGGCCTAGCTGGTACACGTCTTGGGGCACTTGTCTTGCAAGGGCTCTTTGTGGTTTGCTTATAAAAGGAGAGACGAAGCCATGGGAGAAGCCAGAAGTCGGCTCCTCACCATCCTCTTCCTCCTTTCTCTGTCAGAAAATCCAGAAATCAGCTTCTGAGCTGAACTTCGAGCTCCGTTTGTGGTCGATTCTGTCATTCGTTTGGCGAGATCAAAATTGCATATTGAAGGTGAAGTGTAGCTTAAGAGGGTGAGAAGAATAGCCAAGCTCGATTCGAACTAGAAGTCGATCGAAAGTTGGTAAGAAAACCCTTGAAAGTCACTGTTTTCACCTTCGAATTTTGTGACTTTTGCTGAACTTTGAATTCGATTTTCGTGGTTGTTTGGGCTTTGTTTTGATCCGTTCTCAGGAGGCTTTTGAAGCTTGTTGGAAGCTTAATAAGGTGGTAGAATCGAGCAAAGGAGAATCGAAGCCAAAGGGGTTCGATTTGAGTGAGTTGTGCTCGTTGCCGCCTCTGCCCTCCGCCCCTGCCTGTGCGCCACACCCGGCGGTGATGTGCCTGCCGCCCCCCGCGGAAGCCATGCCGGTTGAGTGTTGTGGTGTTGGGCATGGGCTAAGGCCCCGTTCTTTGATTCGTATTCCATTAGATTCGTATATATAGATATTGAATCTAAATTGAGGTCTTGTTATGGGTCGTTCCATATGGATTTATTATCCAGGATCTGTTCCCGTTCTGGACTCGGAAACCCTTTTATTCTAAGCTTTCGAAGCTTTCGTCAGATCCAAGGCAAGTGGCGGTTTGCTCTTGCTTATCATTCCATATTTCTATTAATTATCAATTGCTTAATTGTTAATTAATTTGGATTGATTATTGTTCATGTCTGGAATCGTTTTATGAAATATCTTTGGAAATGCATTACCGCCAGTGATTTCGGAGGTGAAATTCCGAAATCACTGGCGGTAATGCCTTTCCAAATGGGTTATGATTTGGGGGTGTTACAGTGTGGGAATATTTGATAGGTGTCATTTCATGCACCTTAACTAGTGATTATTGACACAATTTAGATGAAGTTTTGGTGTAGAATTAGGCTAAGTCTGTAATTGTAACACCCCCAAAACTTAACCCTTTTGGAAAGGTATTACCGCCAGTGACCCCAGTGTTCCTTACCGAGATCACCCAAGGCTTTACCAAATAAATACAATTTATGAAATGCAATTGATACACAAAGATCAAGCATTAAATTCCAAAACATAACATTATCAAGGAAACAAGAGTTACGGGATTACAACCCAATCCCGAATAGGTCAAAACATAGTTTAAACCAAACACAACGGAAGACTAAGAAAGCACATTACAAACGGAGTTATTGTCCAAAGGATCAAAACCTGATTAAAGAAATAATTAAAACATTCAAAAACCACCGCCGACTCCATAGTCCTTCTAATCTTCTGAGCTACTTCTTAACTGATGTGCCGAATCGAAAGGATGACACCAGCCAACCATGCAAGGGAAAATATTGGTTGGTTAGTCTAAATGAATAGACTAGCAAGGGAACACAGCAGAATGGTTCAAAGTAGTTGTATTAGGTCAGACTCTTCGTCCCTCGAATAATAATCGAGTACGCTTGTCAACCACCATACTCCTACTGGAATAAACAAGAGGTATGCACAAGAGAAGATTCTGGAAGACTGAATCTTCACAGAAATCGACTCGAAAGAAGACTCCAACTGAAATGAGTCTTTAAGGAAGTAATGACAAATCTGGAATATTACAGAATCATTCAACAATGATTTAAAACTGACTGAGATGCTTCGGTTCACGACCAACCTCATCGCCTACAGCGAATCCAGATTGGAAAGAGAACGTACTACATTCAAGTCAAGACGAGTTTTCCTAGCTGCACTGAACTTAGCTGCACTACTCGCCCAAGGTGTATTAATTATGTGCGTCAAGGTAGCACTTATCTGATTTATGTTTCAAAAACACACATCATGTTATAGACTTTTACATGTGTACCCCACCAATGGGACGACACATCTTAGTATACGTTTCGTCGAGAGTGACGTATACCGAAAGGTTTGTGACACCAGCTAAGTGTCCTGTCTCTACACACATGTGTAAGAGACCGATCATGATCATAGAATAGTACCAGATGGGGACGAGCCATCCCGATACCAGATTATAAAGAAACGACTGGACAGAGTCCGAGTAACGTTCCTATCTAACAGTGCTAATTAAACAGTTACAGCACCACAACATTTACAGGATAAATCCACATAAAGGCCCGAAAGGCGATCACAGATAATAGCGTTGTTCTAACAGATATACAACCTATTATATGATTTTCAAAACAGTTTATCAAAACCGTTTCCAGACAAACAGAATATTCATTCCAAATTATTTACTCAGATAAACTACTGATAATTAATGTAAATATGGAACGAATGAGCAAGAGCGAACCGCCACTTGCCTTACTCCGCAGAATAGTCTAAAGACGTCACTGGATTCCGGGCTCGACACGGTATAGTTCCGACAGCACAACAACCTTCGAGTCGACCCATAAAAGGAACCCTAAGTTAGATCCGACATAAACAGTACGAATCTAAACACGGCGAAAGAACACGAAAGGAAAGACGCCACGACGACAACCGACCAAGCCAAAGCCACGAAGGTGTTCTGGGCACTGGCGGTGGTCGCCGTTCTTGGCGGCGGTCGACGTGAAGAACACGGCGGTCGCCGTGAAGAACACGGCCGACTGAAATGAGAGGAAACTCACCCCAAAACACGAGCGGTTTGGCCTCCTTCGACTTGCTTTGACTTCTAACCTCCAAGGCTAACCAAAAGCTTCACAAAGGCACTCTAGAAACACACCACGACACCTCCGGCGAGCACAAGAAAACCGACGAAAACACAACTCACTTTGAGGGAGACTTTTGGCAGCGATTCGGGGTTGTAGATGACCCAAAACCCATGCCCAAGCTCGTCTATTTATAGGCAAACCCCAAGGAGTGATCTGCAAACCCTCAGACGCGGCAAACGACGCAACGGCGCGCCTCGAACGACGTCGGTGACCGGCGGGCAATGCCCACTGGACAATCACGGCGGTCGCCGTATTTTTGCCTGCGGCGGGCACACGGCGGTCGCTGTAAATGCGGCGGTCGCCGTTGCTAGGCCTGTCGCGGCCAGCCAGAAGCTGACACGTTGACTCTTCGGGCCCAACCACGGCGGTCGCCGTTTCTGAACGGCGGTCGCCGTTTCCCCCTTTTCCCGCCCATTCGGCTTTGAACGAGCTTGACGATAAACCGGGATAAAAATTATTATACGCGAACGACAATTTAAAATTCAAGGCACCTTGTCTGTATATTATTTCACTGAGAAAAATATTACAGAAATAGAGCACATTATAGAATGTCTCAAACTCTCTGTATTAAATCCGACGTACGCAATGGGTACTCGGGAAAATTACATAATTTCCAAAATAACCTTACAAAAATACGGGGTATCACAGTAATCCAGGGGAAGAGTTGAAGCAGTACAGATATGAAGGTTTTACAGCTTAGTGAAGAGGATAGAAGATGAAGGAGAAGATCTGCCCAGAACTATTGAAGAAAGCTACCTCAAGTGGTAGTACAGGAGAGCATACGCAAGGATGAAGAAGCTGGCCAATACCGCCCCGCGCCAGAAGCCACCGCGGCCCGGCGGTGATCCTCAGAGAAATGCAATGCGCCAGAAGCCACCGCCTCGCGGTGGGATATTACCGCCTCGCGGTGGAAGAGAAGATTGCGCGGCCAGCGTGTCATTTGTTTCTATTTTAGTATATTTGGATTTTATGTCTTATTATATTTTATTTCCTTTTTTTTTGCTAGGTTAATTTTCTAAGAACCTATATAAGATCTCTTTTGTTAATTTTGAGAGGAGTTCGGTCCTCTCTCTTTTGTCTATTCAACTTCTAGGTTTTTGAACAATGGATAGCTAAACACTTTGGTTTCGCTAGACAATTGAAGCACGGCAATGAATTGGTTGTGAGATTTCTATTCCGTGTTCTATATCTTATTAAGTTGGATTGATTCTCTTGGTTAAATTGTTTATTGATTTATGTTGATTCTTCTAGCGTAGCTAACTAGGTTTTTGGACATCTATCATATTGCTAGGATTGCATATAGGGGTTCCGAGTGCATGTCTAGTGGTAAACACAATTGTGCGTATAGGGGTTCCGAGCGTACAATTGTGAGTGAGAATCAGTTGCATGTGAGTAGGGGAGTGAGTACTTGTACGTCTTTCTACTTGCATGTATCCTATATCCTTGTGTGCATTGCTATTGAAGTGTTAGTGCTAAAGTACACCGACAACTGTGAGAATCGGAGGTATTTTATCATTGGCATAGTAATAAGTCTATCGACAACTGTGAGAATCGATAGTATTCATGATCAGGATGGGAACAATTATAAGATAGTAAAAGAACTTGGAAAGATAGTTTTCAGTGATCAACCTATTGCATTTGTGGTGTGGATATTTGTCTGGTGGAATACTTTCTCTCATTATATCTCTTCTTCTGTTATTACTTGCATATTTGGTTATCCTGCAATTATTCCAAAACCCCCTGTTACTTGTTAGTCACACGTTATTGCATACAGATAACCGACTCCCTGTGGGATCGACCCTGACTTACTTGCTATAGTCTTTAGTAGGTGAATTAGGATTTCTTTGACAGGAAAACGACACCGGTTTCCGACCTTGTCAGTATTTCGGATTACAAACTTTATCCCAACCAATTAAAGAGGTAGACTTCCCTTCCTTGTTCCAGAAGAAATCTTTGTTGAATTTATCTATTTCATTGTGTATCGAACATGGAAGCATGAAACTTTGCATAGTGAAGTTAGGTTTGGTTGAAAGGTTAGATTGAATAAGAACAACGCTATCGGCTTGGGATAAGGATGAAGTCTTCCTTATCTTAAGTTGATTCATATAGTTGAGTATGATATCGTGAAAAGTAACCTTATTGACTTTTCCATTAATGATTGGGCAACCAAGATACTTCTCTAGAGAAGTAGTGTTAACGATATTCAAAGCCTGCTGAATGCTTTCTTTAAGGCTACTAGAGACATTATTGTTTACTTGAAAGGCCGATTTGTGATAGTTTACCTTTTGACTGAATAAGCACAATATTCCTCTATTATTTCCCTGACCTTGACACGGGAGGTTTGGTTTGCTTTAGCGAAAATGATGATATCATCTGCAAAGGCTAGAAATGGAACTCTAATCCTGCCCCTGGCCAGTTTAAATCCGATTTGATTTTTAGTGGTGCTACAGTTTGTTTGTAAGTTTCTGGCTAAGATTTCACCACACATAATAAAGAGAAAGGGTGATATTGGATCACCTTGATGAAGACCTCTTTCTGGAAAAAAAGATATTCTTGGGGCCGGTATTCACCAACACCGAGAAATAGACATATTTTATACATTCATGAATCGAGTTGATGATTTTTTTACAAAACTGATATTTTCAAGAGTTAATAGGATGAAATTCCAGTCAAGTCTATCATATGCTTTTTCCATATCAAGTTTAATAGGATGAAATTCCAGTCAAGTCTGCAATAGCTGTGTGACATTCCATAAGGCCAAGAGCAAGTCGAGTACCTTTGGCTTGTATACCCCTTTGCCAATTTCGGCAGCCCCTTGGGAGGACATTTCTATGGACTTTATAATGGGGTTGCACATGTCTAAGAAGGGGAGGGACTCAATTTTTGTTGTGGTGGATAGATTTTCCAAAATGGCTCACTTTATTGCATGCAAGATGACCAACAATGCTCAGGAGGTTGCCACTTTGTTCTTTGAGCATGTAATCAAGCTACATGGCATTCCTCGTAGCATTGTGTCGGATCGTGATGCTAAGTTTGTGAGTCACTTTTGGAAGACTCTTTGGTCCAAATTGGGGACGCGTCTTCTTTTCTCCACTAGTTGCCACCATCAGACGGATGGTCAAACTCAAGTGACCAACCGTACTCTTGGCGCCTTTGTGCGCACTATGTTGAAAGCTAACATCCACAGGTGGGAAGATTGTTTGCCCCATGTTGAATTTGCTTACAACAGGTCCATGCACTCGGTGACCAAGAAGGCGCCATTCGAGGTCATCTATGGCCTCAACCCTGCCACCCCGCTTGATTTGATACCACGGCCGCTTCACGATGCAGAGAGCTCCACAGGTCTTGACCGTGCTGAGTTTGTCAAGAGCCTCCATGAGCGCACCCGTGTGCAACTTGAGCGCCGAGCTGAGCACTACATGTGCCAAGCGGATAAGGGACGGCGTAGCATCACCTTTGAGTCGGGCGACATGGTGTGGCTCCATCTGCGCAAGGAATGCTTTCCAGCCAAGCACCGCAACAAGTTAGATCCCCGAGGCGATGGACCATTCAACATTTTGGAACGCCTTTGTGACAATGCATACCGCCTCGAGCTGCCAGGCGAGTATGGTGCCCATCCCAGCTTCAATGTTTCCGATCTCTCTCCATATGCTCCCCCCGAAGACGACGAGGACGAAGCGAAGACGCTTCACATCCAAGAAGGGGAGAATGATGACTCCATGCCTACCCCCCTTACAACGAGAGACGAAGAGGACCTTCTTAGGGTGCGTTCCGATGGGCAGATGACTAGGGCTCGTGCTAGAAGCATCGCCAAAGCTACTCAATCTCTAGTCACCCGCATGTGTGCAAGCTTCAGGTCTGAACCATATTGTTCATGGGTCACTCTTTCGACCCTTGATTATTTGGGGGTAATCTGACGATTCTGCCCCGGGCCCGCTTACTATTTATAGCTTTTCTGCTTTTCATTTGCTCTTCTATTTTAAGATGATGTAATGGATTGGGCCTTGTTGTCTTAGGCCCAAACCCATTAGGGTTTCCTGGTAAACCCTAGTTTTCCTTTGTTTTTCTATAAATACCCTTGAACTCTCATTATAATCTTCAAGTTGAATTTTGATGAACATAGTTGAGAGTCACTCCTAGTTTATCTCTTGGCTTCCCCTAAATCGGCTTAGCCAAATTCGAAATCTCTAAGGAGCCATAACGTTGGCATCCTTCCAACACCTCGGGTGTTCATCACGTTGAACCCCTCCACTCATCCGCCGCCAGAGTTTGATCCGCCAAACTCAAGAAGAGGAGACATAATGTTGTTTCCTCGAAGAAGTTCACGATGAACGGATGCTTGCTTGGGAAGAACAACGATCCGAACCTAGATCGGTATTGCCTCACAGGGATCGATCGCATGACGTAGTCCACCCGTCCGAACTGAAACGCGTGGTGTCCGGTCATCCCACTCAGTGTAGCGTAATGCCACTAGCTACCCTTGATCACCTCCCCCCTCGGAATAAGGCAGTGTCGTCTCCAGAAATCGAGATGGAGTGGACGTGTATGAACCTTCAAGCGGCGAGGGGCCTCCCTGGGATGATGCCATATCCGATAAGCAATGTGCTAGTCGAAGGACAACAAAAGCTCACCATTCCCCACACCATAAGGAGGTTCGGGACGGGCGTCATGGGCACGACGTGCGGGCTGGGGAGCGGGAAGGTTGGGAATAGGCTCCTGCGGAGGGGGGGGGGGATCCTCCATGACAAGATCAACGTCGGCAGAGGTGACGGGATCCTCCATGACAACATCGTCCAATCCAGGGACGAGATCATCGCTATGGACGAGACGTCGAGGCTTCTTCTTCTTCTTCTTCTGCCCGGAAACATCAGGCCTCATCCGCTTACGCACAGAAGCAGTAACGCGACGGTTCTTCGTGTCCCATCCTACCGAGCAAAACCGTCGTCGAAAACCATCCAATATATCATGTTTAATCAAATTTTATTTTATTTTGAGTTACATTTAGTTTATACAATCAATGTACAGTTTATATATACTTATACGGGAAATAACTTACTTAACAATATTTTTTGTATTTTTCTTTGATTTAAATTATAATAAATCTATATTTCTAATCTTTAATATTTCACAATGGGATACATTATCAATTAAGATAAATTTAGTTATGAATTTTAAATTAATTTAATTAAGTTTCTTTTTTTCTTTATTTTAAATTATTATTTTATATTTTCTTTCATTTATATATTTCTTTGATTATATTATTTATATTTTTCAAAATGGGATAAATTATCTATACTT